>JACXGJ010001990.1:0-62239 GCA_016801105.1 Esox niger
AACTCATCCCGGTCCCATTCATTTGTCTTGTCTTGTCAATCATTGTTCACACCAGGTCCCAATCAATCCATTAGTATGTGTTTAAATGTTTCTCCTCTGCTCCCCTCAGTTGTTAGTCATTGTTCCATGTCTGCGGTGAATGTGTTTCTCTTAGTGGTTTGCCTTAGTACTCTGTGTTTTTCTGTTCTGTTGTTTTGTGTTTGTTTATATATTAAAAAGAGTACACAGACCTGCTACCCCTGCCTGCTCCTGGTCCGTCCTCTACCACACAATACACAAGCTAATTTATGACACTTGGGCCCAAAAATGGGTATGTAAACATTTCACAAAGGTAAAAAGCTAATGTTTTATTTGCCTTATTTGTTGTCCAACCAATCATGAAATAATGACGTTTTAATATGGTTACACTGACTAGTCTGTAATGAAATCGACTGCCTCCTTTTTCAAGAAAAATCTGTTTTGCTCACAACTGTCTCTGTTTAAGAGGAAGGTTCACACATACGAGTTCAATTAGAGTCATAACATTCAGGATCCAAAATGGAAATTGCGACAGGACAAAGTGGTCGACAACCTCCTCTCTTTCCGCAAAGAGAAAAACTAGATCCACTTCTATTGATGCTAAGTCCAGATGAATTTACTTATTAGCCAGAGCTGTTGCGTAACATATCGCCAGAGCTTTGCACATGTTTTAGTAGCTATGCAAGGACATCCACTCTCTTTAATGACTGAAGATGAGAGCCAAGTAGTAAAAAAGCCAGACAATTGGCTGGCCCACCAAATCACAAGAACAAGGGGAGGGAGGGGACAGAGGAGGTTGAGAAAATGAGGAGGAGGGTCAGAGGGAGGGAGATGGTGAAAGAAAGGGAGCGAGGGAGGTAAGGAGGTAGGGAACGTGAAGGAACGAAGGAAAGACAGTGGGAGCATTATTCAAATGGAATTATACAACATGAATATTCACACACGTGTTTATGATTCTATCCTTAACTGAGAAATCCATGTTCCCTATTCTCTAGCCATAAACCTAGACCTTATCCTAAACCCTACACACACACACACACAAACGCGTGCACACACACACACGTGCACACAGTGACACCAAAAACAAAGCGCAGTTGGCGGCAGACTTGTGTTGCCTGGCTGAAATAGTTGTGGAAAGTGTGAGCTGGGAGCTGAGCGTCAGCCGACAGGACAATTCCAGACCACATGACAGGTAACCCTGCCAGTGGAAACTAATAGCAGGGAACGAAAGCATGCATTAGGTGAGACATAAAAACCGTCAGCGCTGAGTGACGTGGCCATGGAGACAAGGTCTTCAGAAAGGGGACGTTGACGGTCGGCACTACATACTTTCATGACAACGTACCACCTGTCTATTGCGTATTGTACTCACTGTCTGCAGACAAGACAAGAATGAAGACCATGATAATACAAAATGAGGTGTGGTATAACACTGACACATTTTCTGTCGAGTCATTACTAAATGTACTGTATAATGTTTGGGGGGTACACGACTCAAACACATAATACTAACTTTCCCAGGCAGTCTTCAAAGGGCATGCAACTACATCTGCCTCAGACTGTCCCAAGCCATTTCAGTGTATTGAAATGAATAGTCTGTTGCAGTGCAGCAAATATGACATCATTTTACAGTAATATTTCAGAGATTAACTTTGACATGACCTCCATGTCATGACTTACATCTGCCCCTACATTAAAAGATACGACGCTGTCGTTGCTAAGCGGCAAACACTTTGCAGCAGTATTAAACATTCCCATGTCTTATTCGAAACATAATAACAGTTCCCTGACTAATTCCCAATGCTTTGGGATTAGGGGTGAAAAGATGCAGCTGGGACAGCGCCATGAGTCAGAGCCGGGAGGAGAGAGACGATGGGGGGGAGAGGGAGTTAGGGAGGGAGGAGGAGTTGTGGGGAGACTTGAAAAGCTGCACTCAGTGCTCACCAGGAAAAGTTGAGTTTCAGGGCAGACTGGAAACTCCAGTATTAACCCAGCACCTGAAAAACTATCAGCCTGGAAGTGTCACCTCAGGACAACCCCGACAACCCCCCTCCTTCTCCTCCAGATGGTGTGGTCCAGAGGTCCATCCCTGAGCTCCTAAACGAAAAGGCAGGACTGGGGTGTCTCAACGTGTAGCCGTGAGGTGGGGTCGGGGGTTCCTCTTGTAAAACCCCTCTGCCCTGTAATACAAACAGTAAAAGCGTCAGAGCTGCACTCCAGCAGGTCAGTCAGGCCCAATCCCAAATCAATTTCTAATCCCGATCCGATTCAAGCCCACGCTGCAGCAGTGCATGTGCACCAGACGCCACTGCACCAGCCCATACAACAACAACACCAACATTTTGGGCTTCAGAAGGGAAAATCTACAAAACGTAGTTTACTCGGTACATTCCACTATTGGGAACTGAAAATTGCCTCAGGATCAGATGTTTCATAAATGAGAAAGACGTTTCATGAATGTAAGAAATCGGCACAGTGTTCACAGGCTTCAACTGTATAGTCTCTGGAAACATTCATGCAACCAGTGGGTCCCTTCAGATTCATGCATCCAGTGAGTCACTTCAGATTCATGCATCCAGTGGGTCCCTTCAGATTCATGCATCCAGTGGGTCCCTTCAGATTCATGCATCCAGTGGGTCCCTTCAGATTCATGCATCCAGTGGGTCCCTTCAGATTCATGCATCCAGTGGGTCCCTTCAGATTCACATTTTCTATCTGTGGCACGAGTTTATGTAGGAGAGCTTTATAAACAGAAATCTGATCATTGAATTGGTCTAGGATAATTCAAATTAAAGCAAGCATATTTCTTTAGTGTGCTGTGATGTTTGCTAAAACTCTTATCTGTAATACTACTTAATGCACTACAATATTTGTTTTATTCTTAACTTGCTCTTGAACATTCAGGCCCAGATGGGTGTGCCCTATGAATTCAGTGAGGGGGAAAAAAACTACAGACCACTTAGTACAATGCTACATCATAAATTATGCATTTAAACATGTATGACTACAAATGTTTTACAGAAGGTGGTACTAATGGTAAACATGAAATACAATACACAGCTCTGGAAAAAATTAAGAGACCACTCCTAGTTTTTCTTAAATAAGCATCTCTACATGAATGGCAGCCATTCTATTTCAGTGCCTGTTAAATTCCTGCACAGGCACACCTCATTTTTTAATATTAGGTGCTGATTAGGTGATTACCTGAACCAAATCTAATTCAATGAGGAAAAGTATATAAACCACTGCTGTCTTCATCAAAATCCTCTTGCAATAGGACAGCTGGATGGTAAGAACAGGGCAAGTAGTACCTCAAAGGAAATGTGAATACAAAATAACTATCCAGTATGAGAAAAGAGTTGAAAAGAAAAGGTTTGAGTGAGGAAAAGAAGGGTTCAATTCTGGTTTTACTGACAGAGGGATACAGTGAGCGTCAGGTTGCTTCCATCCTGAACATTTCAAAGACGGTGGTTCATAATAACAATGTCAAGCAACAGACATTGGGGACAACAAAGCTACAGACTGGCAGAGGGTGAAAATGACTGACCACTGACCGAGATAACGGTCTACTCATTCAAATGTTACTCAACAACTGTAGGATGACATCAAGTGACCTACAAAAAGAATAACAAACAGCAGCTGGGGTGAAGTGTATGGTGAGGAAGGTTCATAACAGGATCCTAGGGGCAGGGCTGAAGTCGTGCAAAGAAAGAAAAACGCCCTTCATCAATGAGAAGCAAAGAGCCTGTCATAAGTTTGCATAAGAAATGTTTTGTTTTGCCAAACACCTGGCCGTCTAATGGTTAGACGGAGACTTGGAGAGGCCTAGAAGCCACAGTGTCTCGCACCCACTGTGAAATTTGGTGGAGGAACTGTGATGCTTCAGCCAGGCTGGAATCGGCAGATTTGTAAAGGAAGCATGAATCAAGCCAAGTACAAGGTTATCCTGGAAAAACACCTGCCTCCTTCTGCTCTGACAATGTTCCAAATGTGTCAAATATTGATTTCTGAACAGTTCTTAAGTTAAAACATTAGTATTTAGTTGTTGAAAAATTAATAGGATTTTTTCGTTTTCTTTGCATTATTTGAGAACATTGCATCTTTTTTGTTATTTTGACCATTTTGTATTTTCTACAAATAAATACTCTAAATAACGATATTTGAGATTCAGGATTAATGTTGTCAGTAGTTTAAAAAATGAAACAAACATTTTCATTTTACTCAAAGACAGAACTATGAACAGTAAAACCAGAAAAACTGATAATTTTACAGTGGTCTCCTAACTTTTTCCGGGGCTGTAGAGTATTCGAGCACTGTGCGGTATGATCCAGGACTTTGTTATATATAAAGTGGCTCCCGCTGCTGGACATTATTGAAATAATACTCATTTTAAGCAATTATAAAACACTCTAATTGTTAAAAAAAAAACAAGCTCATTGATGGTGATAAAGGGAAATAGAAGGCTGAATAAGCATTGTGACGCAATGAGAGAGAATAAAAGAGGGTTCTGTATCTGTGTTCTGCCTTTTTGGTTACAGACGACAACCAACGAGTAAACAAAAAGATAAGCTTAGCTTACCGTTTATTTTGTCACAAATAAGTAATGGTATAACAGGAAGATTAGATTTTTATCGCAGGTACTTTCTGTTCTTGTTCTTTCCAGTTCGTCGGAACTTAATGGACAAGTCATCGAGGATGGTGATGAGGACAGAGGCAGAGCGTCGTCATAGGTAATATTATGCCCAGATGTATCTAGCGGATTTGTAGATATAAACAAGCCTCAAAGCCACCTTTTAGTACAGTTTATGCTTAGGATATGGTTATTTTTGACCGTGAACAATTATTTACCAAACTGTCCCTAGCGTGAATGTGAACACGAAATATACCTGTCCTCTATCACTCGGGCACAGAAGCATTTACATAAATTTTGTGCACACAAACAAATGTTACCAACCTCCTTTGTCAACTAGTTTAAATGGACTGTTTTCCACCATCGTCTTCATTGCTGAAGTGACCCGGAGAATAGCGCCTCAGCTGGGCCAGTCACTCAGTGAGAGAGACCAAGACGTAATCTCTTACATCAAGCACAAGTTTGACACTAACTAAAAAATGCTACTGTTAAATTTTACATTACTTTAAAGCAACCATAATTTACATAGCAGGTTACACAATACATTAAATAAATTAAATCTTCCTTTTTCTTTTTTCCTCCAAGACCAAAGCTATTTACAGTGGGGCAAAAAAGTATTTAGTTAGCCACCAATTGTGCAGGTTCTCCCACTTAAAAAGATGAGAGGCCTGTAATTTTCATCATAGGCACACTTGAACTATGAGAGACAAAATGAGAAAAGAAATCCAGAAAAATCACATTGTAGGTTTTTTTATGAATTTATTGGTAAATTATGGTTTAAAATAAGTATTTGGTCAATAACAAAAGTTAATCTCAATAATTTGTTATATACGCTTTGATAGCAATGAGAGGTCAAACATTTTCTGTTAGCCTTCACAAGGTTTTCACACACTGTTGCTGGTATTTTGGCCCATTCCTCCATGCAGATCTCCTCTAGAGCAGTGCTGCTTTGAGGCTGTCGCTGGCCAACACGGACTTTCAACTCCCTCCAAAGATTTTCTATGGGGATGAGATCTGGTGACTGGCTAGGCCGCTCCAGGACCTTGAAATGCTTCTTACGAAGCCACTCCTTCGTTGCCCGGGTGGTGTGTTTGGGATCATTGTCATGCTGAAAGACCCAGCCACATTTCATCTTCAATGCCCTCGCTGATGGAAGGTTTTCACTCACAATCTCACAATACATGACCCCATTCATTCTTTCCTTTACACGGATCAGTCGTCCTGGTCCCTTTGCAGAAAAACAGCCCAAAGCATGATGTTTCCACCCCCATGCTTCACAGTAGGTATGGTGTTCTTTGGATGCAACTCAGCATTTTTTGTCCACCAAACACGACGAGTTGAGTTTTTACCAAAAGGTTCTATTTTGGTTTCATCTGACATTCTCCCAGTCCTCTTCAGGATCATCCAAATGCTCTCTAGCAAACCTCAGTTGGGCCTGGACATGTACTGGCTTAAGCAGGGGGACACGTCTGGCACTGCAGGATTTGAGTCCCTGGCAGCGTAGTGTGTTACTGATGGTAGCCTTTGTTACTTCGGTCCCAGCTCTCTGCAGGTCATTCACTAGGTCCCCCCTTGTGGTTTTGGGATTTTTGCTCACCGTTCTTGTGATCATTTTGACCCCACTGGTCTGTGAGAGCCAGAAATTTTGCTTGTTTGTAGGTGACCAAATACTTATTGTACTGAGGAATTTACCAATAAATTCATTAAAAATCCTACAATGTGATTTCCTGGAATTTATTTTCTAATTTTGTCTCTCATAGTTGAAGTGTACCTATATTCTCAACCTGGCTTTCTTCAGAAGAGTGAAAGACAGATGGTGACACATACACACCAATACAAAAACACTCTGTCCTGTCACTGGCATGTGAGTGGTCGCTGATGTTTACTTCTGAACTCGGTGTCATTGTACTGGGAGAAGAAAGTTGGCAAGGAGTCTGGTGCCGGCACGATCTCCAGAAAGTTTACTCAGGAGAAGACCAAAAGCGTGAGAGAGGGAAGGAGAGAGTGAGGGGAGGAGGGGATACTGTTGAATTACAAACAAACATAATTACCCTTTATGCATTTGTATCATTTTTTATATAACATTATTTAATCTTTGAATAATATATATTTTAAATGTGTTTCGTTATTTTAGAAGGAGAACATCGAGAACATCCGGCCAATGGAGTCTCAGACCCTGAATGGTTTCCTCCAGCTAAGGCAGTACCTAAGGGAGTTGAGGGCCATCAGCCATGCTCATGCTCATAAGTACACAAAAACAGGTGCTACAAACTATTTGCAGATTTTGGATGAGCCCTTTTTAAGATCCCATGTGGGTTCCATCTAAAACTATTTATGGTTCTGTTCCTTTTGGAACCCTTATTTCCTTGTAAATGCTGCAGAATAACATAACTCAGGTGGAACCCAGTTAAACATATATATTTTTTTATTACTTATTCACAAAATAATTTTTCTTAGCTCCCTGTAGTTATTTGCCTAGTACAGTGTTACGTTTCATTTGAAATGTTTCAAATGATACAAGTGAGCTTCTGTTGATGAAGCAGACATAAATCTAGCTTTAGGGTTTTACTATTTGTTTGTCTTCCTTCTAGCACTGACTTTGCTAATTTCTACATAAGGTGTACTCACTACTGCTGAGTTATGTATGTTCTCGCCCTGGCTACCTTAAAGTGAATGTGCTAACTCTCTGGATAAGTGTCTGCTAAATGACTAGAATGTTGTCAGTTGTAAACCTAATTATTATTTAACCATTTAGAATATCTGGATTGCATCCAGGGAAGGACACATTTCTGTGTTCTCATTGTAAAGGTATGCAGACATTGCTAATGGAAAGCCCATTGCATGTCACCAAAGCCATGTCAGATGGGTCATCTAATGCACAATGCAAAATTCATTCAAATACTCAACTTAGAAATTTTGCTTAGCTCACAATTTGATCCGTCTTCAGCTTCAACATTGTGCCACCAGCGCCTGTGTCCATGAACCAACAAGTACCTAGAAGAATATGAGAACCTACGGTGTGTGGATTATCCCTGTCTGTTTCTGAAACCTGCAAATCACACTTAGCTACCTGCGGCCATATTCGCCTGCCCTCTTCTCAGGAGAATATGGAACAGGAAGCAGTTGCTGTTCCCTGAGAAACTCCAGTGTGTCTACATGGTGCTGTGTGGCATCTCACACATGAGAAATGGAGATCTCCAGACTCTGGTGAGATCCAGCTAGTCCAGTTCTAAGCAACAACCTGTGTGTGATGAGTCGTATTGCTGATATAGGGAGTTTCCTTTCTGGTCCTTCATTCGGTCTAACACTAAATTCACTTTCTGATTTTTCTTTACACTTTTCAGGAACTATTCAGGAACGGGCAAAGGGTCTAAAAATTGTATCCCAATGTTTGTTACATATTTTACTGTTGGGAAAAGAAGGTATTGATACAAGATGTTTCATTGATGAAAAAGCGGCATCCATCCATCCTAATCAAAGACATTGTCCGCCAGTACAGTCAAGGCACAATGAGAAATGTGAAGAGCACACACAAAGCACCAACAGGATTCTTTCCCCGAGCCCCCTGTTGGACATCCTTTGAGTTCTTGCAGGAGCTGGCAAGCAGAAAATGGGTGGCGTCTATGAAACACTGATTTAAAACTGCTGATTTAAAAATGCCTTAATGAAATAAATGTGATTCATCAATGGTTTGCTGTTTATATACTGAGCCTGCCTTTTATGTTCCCTTGAACAGCAACTGTGTGACCATCATCATAACCAACATCCTCTTAAAGCATGGCCCGTGACGTCTGGGTGGAATTTGTCAGTAACCAGGATACCACAGGTGACAAGACACAGTGACCTAGTTGACAAAACTTATTAAATGTCACCTTAATGAAAATCAAACAAATGTTGTGTGGGTGACCCAAGCATAAAACTGTCTGTTGACAGTCTTAGAGCCCACCAGGTTAACACCCATCCCATCCACAGGGTGAGAATCATGATCAGTAGACTACATTTTTACTGTTCTGTTTCTCTCCTTGTACTTAATTGACTAATTAGGCTACTAATTGGTTGGTTTCTACCTTCAGCTGGTTGTTTAGGTGTGAACTGGGAACTAATTCATAGGAGAAACCAAGAACCCGCAGACACACGGCCCCCGTGGAATGGTTTGGACAAGCCCTGACATTGACAGTCATGTTGAGAAAAAAACACACAGGATATTGCATAAAGAATGCCATCGATGTTGAACAGTTGAAGGGAGGTCATGAATGGAGAATGGGGAAGGTCAGATTCCAGATTTGCAGACTCCAAAGAAAAACAGCAGTTCCACCATTCTCCCCAATTCCACCCTCTTTTTAAATCTCTAGTTTTTCTTAGTATACTTGGCTAAACCGTTAGATGATAAATGTAACTAATACCTCTGTGTTGTTGAAGACTGAATAACCCCTTCTTCCTCAGCCTTGAAAGAAATCCCCTCCATTAATTTGACTCGGTAGTTTCTCACAAAGACTTAATTCATTTCAGAACCACCTGCAGAGTGACCTTGGATTCTTCAATAACCGTCAGAGAAGGTCACTGTCCATTTGAGTTTAAAACAAACCAGTTCAAATGAGGTCAGAGTTAAAAACTCATTGCACATAGATATGGCAACTCACTATAACCCTGCTTCTATATCATTATATTAAATGGCGTTTTTTATATGACCTATTACCTCCTTAGCCCAACATCCAACAATACATCATATTGCTACATTAATAATAATAATACATTTTATTTTTAAGCGCCTTTTTAAGCACTTAAGGTCACCATACAAGACAAATCACAATAATAAAAACTACCAGACATTTCTAAAAGCAGATGAATAGTGATGATGAACATTGATATAAGCAGATAAATGGTGTTCATGTTAGTTATGCCAGTGTGAAAAGATGATGATGTCATATTGTTTATCAGACACAGCGATAGTGGCCAGAGGTGGAGGGTCAGGTGGACCTTTTTAGTTGGCATGGTAGTTTACCCACATTTTGTGGAAAAATACAACGTTAAGAGTATGGAGAGACTTACCCGTCAAAAGTACCCACCTGCTTCTATACCACTATACTGCCGATTGTGACTTTGTAAAACGTCATGGTGTGATTCATTCCCAAAGGCACAGGAACTGCAAACGGCCAACAATATTGTGGGTTTTGGACTCAGTTACAGTAGAATGTTCTAAGGATCATGGCATTAGCATCCTCGGCCTGACTGGGCAACATCGTATGTTCTATGGACTGCTAGGCATTTCTTAATTTCATTGTTTTTATGTTATATTTTTAAACTAAAGCAATGTATGTATTTGTATGTTACTTTTGCTTTATACCCTACTTTATAGTCTAGACATTTAGCAAACTGAATTGTTCTTCTTTCTCTGTGATTTTCTCTCCGACAGCATCCTAAAAGAAGAAAACATTTAAGTGTGAAACAAATGGCATAGAGTGAGCAGACTTTTTGTTTTCATTGCAAATTGGAGCACAGAATGTCTTCACATAGTTTAGACAAAGATAAAACACATGTTTTTCCAAGAGCTGACCAAACATGCATGTTGGAGAGAGCCCAGTACCTCGATGTGAAGAGGGTTCTGAACTTCCAGATCGAGTCAGGAGTGTTTGAAAAGATAAAGTGAGCAGAACACTGAGACATGGGTCTATATACTGCAATCAGGCTCTCCAAACCTGTTTCTGAAGGGGCTCTCCAAGCCTGTTTCTGGAGATCTTCAGTACCATCCAGTTTGTTTTCACTTCTGTGAAATGTGTTTTAATGATGTTCCTGTTGACATAAAGGTTCTATGAAGATGTACAACCTGTACTCACTGCCCCCTCCATTGCAATGTAGAAACACAATCACTCTGAAACTGAAAACATTTGATTTTGTTGAACATGGACTTGCAAACATCCCCCACCTCAACCGTCCAAAGAATGTTAGGCTGACCTGAATCAAATGTATGGACCTCACCTCAGAATTTCCCTACCAAGAAGTGTTAATCTGTCAAAATCTCAGTGAGCCATCAGTCCTACTCTTTGCTCTCATGAATTGTGACGAAAGAATGAGAACGCTGAATGCTTTAATGGCCTCCAAATCCAATGCTGGTCTGTCCTCTCTTGTCCACACTGACGAGTGAGCTGAAAGAAGAACCCAAATCCATCCATCCAACCTAAATAGTCTCTGAGTGGCTTCTTCTCATCTGTCTTATACTTTTCTGGTAGGCCTCTTTTCTTCTCGGTATAGTCTCTTGTTGGCCTCTTCTAATATCTTTAGTAAGCTGCTTATCTCCTTTCATACCAAAAAATGTAGCTTGGGTACAAGAAAAAGTTCAGTTGATGTATGGACAGGTTTGCAACACTTGAGAAGGAAGCCACAGAGCTGGTTGAAGGCAAAGACCACAAATACAACAACATACTGCAGAAGATCTCAGAATTTCAAAGCTTCTCTAACAAAAAGGTCCCTTACTCAAAGGTATGTAGCCATAAATTATTTTTCTGTGTGCTGTTACTGTAGCAAACTGTTTCACAATAAGAAAGGTCCACTTCCTCCTGGTCCACTCTGTGTCAGCCAATCAGCTGCATCAACTAGCCATGTGGGGAGCGCTGCTCTTCCTCTGTAAGAACGTGTTTCATCTGTTGCTCCGGCAATTTAAACAATGGTACCAGTACCTGAGGCTGCCGTTTATCATCCTGGGAACCTCTTCTTCAAAGAGGGCTTCACCCAAACAACCCGGGAGCCACTGTCCCCTTATCAATGAGAGTGTTATTCTTGACAGCCTGGCTTCTGGTGGGACAGGCTGATGTCTCCTGATGTCTGGAAAATGCAATTGATATGCTTCTCACTGGGTATGCCGTCGAAACAAATATCAGTTCTCTATCCTCATGTCAAAAACCGTGTAAGCTTTTCTGGTTCATGTACACACACAAATGTTGTTTCTTCTGTCCGTGTAGACAATTCTTCATGCTCCGGCTAGTTGCGAATAATAGAGTAGATTCTAACATAGGTAGCCCTAATAGTATCAATACAAATACACAGATACAAAATACATATTTTCGGGAGTTTAATAAAATATATCGTTGTAATTTGCATTGTAATGTTATTGTTACCGGAAATTACATCGCAATTAAGCCCAAATGTAAAAAAATAAATGTATACACTTGTAAACCCAAAAAGTGCACACATTTCTTATTGGAAGGCGTCTTACCTGGACTTCCTCCAACTTTGACCACTTTTAAATCTAGGCAAAGAATCTTTGTTTTCTTCTGCCTTTTATTAAGCTTTAAATATTTTTTTAACAATCTGAAATGTGATATTTTTATTTGTATGATTTGTCTTTTATGCTAAATTTATTTAAATGATTTCTACAAATCGTGTATTTTTGAGTAAGTGATGGCCATATGAGGCTCCATTACCGTTCTTCTAGCAGCAGGATATTATGCAAACTATATTTAAAATAAAAGCAATCATTGAACTATATAAGACAATATAGTTAACAATCTAGTCAGTATATTTTATGTTTAATGTCTGTTCTAATATTGTTCTTGTTTGTTCTTTTTTACAGACCAGATTGTTAACTCTCTTGCGTTATAAATTTCAATGATAGCTTTTATTGTGATGAAGAAATTCTGAGTGCTCCCAGCATAAGATCCTGCGGTTAAAATAACGCTAATGAAGCCTTGTTCGGCCATCACTACTTTGAATAGCCCTGTGTATGAAATGTGCTAAACAAATAAACTTGCTTTGCCTTGCTGTACTAGATGTTACAGATGATGAAGATAGTGATGCTAAGAAAATACAGATGGTGAAATCCAAATAGCTTGCGAAGTTGGCTAGTTGACGTAATGTACTGACTTCAATGTTACAAAAAATACATTAATTAAAACAAAAAATATCACAGGTATGGTGGCGGCCTTTGTTCCGCTCAAACGACAGTTAATGAACTGAAAGTCTACAGTTAGAGTCTCTACATTAGCCTATGGGACATACAGCGTCACAAAACCAATACAATATCTCACATTGGACAATTGAAAGCCTGGAATGATTAGGCGGCCATGTTAGTATGAGGGCCTGACTGGAAATGTAGCCAAGGCACTGTAGTTAGTACCCCATAGGATCTGTTGTGATGATAGAAAGTCAGGGACACCCGTTTAATGTCCAGCCCAAAGGACTGCATCCTATGCTGGGCAATGTCCCATTGATCTTTAGACCACGGGGAAGAATGCTCTCCTCCAACATCACTTCCAGCATCATCTTGTCTTCCATCCAAGGACCAAACAGAGCTAACCCAGCTGGGTTCCTGCAGCTAAACAGAACAGCTAGACAGAACTGTTAATGTGCAGTTATTGCAAGGTACAGTACATCATATGGAGTCAGAGAATGATATGTTGAAACAGTGAAATGGTTAAAATCACCCCTCTCTTGCTTCCTCAAACTGTAATAGCCATATAAAACTGGGCTAATCACATCCTGTCCTGGTGATAGGGGATTGAGCTGACTTTAATATGGAGATAACGATGCCCCATGAGAAGAGAGATAGGGAGAAGAAAATGCGAAAGAGTGGATGGGAGGAACAAGGAGGTATTGTAACTGCAACAAAAGTTGTTAAGCAATCGCCAGCAATTTCAATCCTAAAAAATGTGCAAGACAGTTTTAGCCCACTTTTAATTACTGGCAGGATTTTAAGACACTTCTTATGATTGACAGATTCACAGCTTGTTTTAACCCACTTCCCATGACTGACATCTAGTTTTAACCAATCTCTCAGGACTTGTCTCTTGGGTAAATGGTCTTCATCACGTTTGTTGTAACTGTAGGTGTCGACCTGAATTAATTCCCTTGTGTTAGTTTCCTAATTGCATTTTCTGAGATTAACAGGAAGTCCTCTCAGGTGAACCAAGAGGATAACCAGTTTTACAAGGGCTCGAAGAGGCCAAACCCTTTGTTTACACAGTATCTTGTTTAAACATGTCCCATATGTGATTCAAATCCCTAGATCCTGCACGCAGATTGAAAGAATTAAATCCAGTTTTACCTCAGTACTTAATTACATTATTCAATGTCTGTCTTTCTGTTGATGACGGCAAACTTATGTAGCTCAGTCGGTGCTTGCAATACCAGGGTTGTGGGTTTGATTCCCACTGTATGAAAAATGTCAGTACGAAAGCAACTTGTGTACACTCACTGTGGCTTTGGCTCAAGCCTTCTGCTAAACGACTAGGAAGTTGTGCATGGTTTTGGAGGGGAGTTTTCTATTCCAGTCACTAGATGGCAGCAGATCACGATTTGTGTCTGCAGGGAGCCGTTCTTCTGGGTAGAAGTTAACCCTATAAATCCCATGCATAACATAGTCATTCTGGGGCTGGGGCCATATTTTCATTTACCTGCAATATCTGCTCTCATTTTCTGTCGGACAAAAAATTGTTTCCCAAATTTGGAATGGATCCAATCGAAAATGACAATTTGTGATTGTGGATTGTGTTCACAATTGCTAGGGCTATATTTCAGCCCAATTGATGAGTTTGTTCATGACGCAATTAATGTGTAAATAGCAGGATTGAGTTTAACCATTTCAGCTGTGAAATGTGTACATGACAGAAAATGTATAAAAACATCAACATCATGTCCTGTAAACTTGTTATAGAATAGCAAAAATATTCCTAAATTAAGGAAAACAGCTGAGGAAAAAATGTCGGTTAAACCTTTTATATTTTTCCCTACCAATTCCTTGACACTCAAGTGTGATAATAGCTGTACGTTATTCCAGAATTTCCAAGCATGCTTGGGAGTATCAATCAGTTGTCCTCCCAAGTACATTTTGACAAGTCATGTCGCTCCTTATTATACCCGTCATTCAACCAGGGAGTTTCCATTGTAAACATGCAAGGCTAACCTGTCAGCCAAACAGACCACCAGCCCAGGACAGTGCTGAGCAAAACTACACTGCCCACTATGCAAGTCCTGGGTAGTGTATACTGTGAGCAGGACTGTGAACACGGACAACTGACAAGATGGAGGATGAGAAAGAACGAAAGGATGTGAGCGGTAGCAGGAATTGAGTAATCTTTTAACATCAATACAGGTCAATCTGTTAGTGTTGCACAGTGCTCAGGGCGACTCGCTAGAGCGTAGCAAAGAAGGCCAGGAAACACCAATGGCCTACATACAACACACACATCACACTCAATCACTCTCCCTGAACCAGGTCATTCCATGCGTTACATGATGGGTTAATGTATGGGAGTGTATACGATACAGGTCTACCTGTACATATACGTTCAATATATACATGAGTAAAATCTGTAGTTTCACTCCCCACATGCTAAAACGCTATTTTGGCTTAGGGGTTCGTTATATTGGGAGGATAAGGGTTAGGGAATAGGGAAAATATGTAATACTTTTTCTGGTGTCCACAGGGAGAGAAAAATAAATGTGTGTGTGTGTAGGTGTGTCTGTTGTACATGTGACTGAACACCAATACAGAATCACTGATGCAATGATGCAATATCAAATGCCCCATCAGGTAAACAGTCAGTTAATCTTTAACATTAAGGCAAACATACAGAAAACAAGACCACGACAAGACCATGATGTAGGATACATGTTTTTTTACTCCATAGAAACGGCAGCATCGGACAAGTCAATCGTGTAAGTGCAGGCTTTCAAGAAAAACGGGGCAAATGGGTCAAAACGAGACACATCATTCCCAAGAAACACAAACACACTTTCTCGGCATCTCTTTGTTTTTTGAACGCACATACTCTCATGAACATACCGACAGGCCGTAACGATGCAGACGACTGGAGTAGAGAGATCACACATTACAACACTGACATAAGGATCACAGACCCAGTCCAGGGAATGGACACTCCATTAACAGGCGCACACAATCATGCCTTTTCATATACAGAAAACAGAGCAAAGAGGACAGTTAATAATGACATCCAGGCCCCTCCCCACCCCCCTACAAGCACTTTTCACCCAACAACAGCCGCAGTTTTCTTGATATTTAGAAAATATAGATATAAATATATTTCTACAGTACATTCTCTAGTTTAAGTCTGATAAATATGCGCCTGTTGGTTAAAAATATATACAAAGGTCCATGCGTCCACGATATACATAATAGTACAATAAATAGCCAACAAACATCAATACAGCATCAGGATGGACATTTCCTTAAACATGCCAGCATTTACAGACCTTTAGAGACATACAGAACAGTGCAAGTCTGAAGCACCTCAAAGTCAAATACATGTATAAAATATACATATTATTTACAAACACTACCCAAATAAATGGCTTTAGTTTGCCTTTCAGGAGCTTAAAACCTTTGCACAGTACTGTACAGAGAGACAGATGTACAGAGACACAAAGAAAGATGTTGACAGACCCTAGGGAATAGTGTATGGTGCCGTTTTCTGTGGTCACCATGGTCACCACCTCTGACCTCCTGAGTCCAGTAAACAAAGGGTCCGGGTCAATCTGGCCAGATCACTGCCCGTTGTCCGGCCAGGAGTCACGGAAACAGTAGGGCAAAGAGAAGAAATGTTTAGGGTTTCCTCAGTGTGAAGGAAAAACTAAAAGCATGCTGAAATAACCATTACAGTTAAAATTA
This sequence comes from Esox niger, assembly GCA_016801105.1. NCBI lineage: Eukaryota > Metazoa > Chordata > Actinopteri > Esociformes > Esocidae > Esox > Esox niger. Next base: position 16,269 of record JACXGJ010001990.1, read on the forward strand.
GATGACTATGTCATCTTCCTTGCCAGGGGGCAGGTTTGTCTGTGGCATACTGTAATAAAAATGAAATTGTATGTTAGGTGGAATGTGGGGAAAATCTATCAACATCATGCTTCATTGCTTAAAAATCACACAATGGTGAACCTGATGCTAGGATACCATAAGTACACAGGAATATGATGTCAGGTTTTCTTTCAGGGACAAATAAGACGGGAGGGAGACAGAGAAAGAGGGAGAGACAGGAAGGAACAGATGGAGACTGAGGGAGACCGAGAAACAGAGATAGAGGAAGAGAGACCGGCCCCGATAGAGATCATAGGAAACAACTGGGACAAACTGATAATGATGGATGTCATCACTGGCCTAACCCACCTGCTGTGCCTCAATGCCACGGCTCAGTTAGACTAAATGAGAGACACACAGACAGAGAGACCGAGACAGATGAAAGAACTAGGATTGGGGGGGGGTGCTGAGTTTTGGCACAGCGGCTGCCACACTGGTTGCTAGGTGACGAACTGAGGGTGCATAAGAAGCACCTCTTTGAGGCTGCTTCTCTCATTATGTACAGACTTACCCCCCTCCGAGTCAGGGAGAGTGAGGATGGAGGAGTCATGTGACCAAACCACATTTTTAAGTTATTAAAAGCTACAATCAATCCCCAAGCGCAACCGTTGTTTGTAAATGCTGGCACTCCAAGGAGAACATTGAAAATATTCACCTCTCAGCAAACGAAGTACAACAAGCACACACACTTAATAATGCAAAGTGTAACATCTCCCGAGCGTTTCAAGTTTTTTCTCTCTTTTTTTGTGCCGGATGCACCATGAGAAGCCACAGTCTAACTGAGCAATGACTAACGAATTGGCAATATGACTATTATTTTAATTCCACAGACAGACAGACTCCAGAGCGTACAGTTAAAAGACATCTACTGAGTTCAAGGGTAACACCTTCAGGTACAGTAATATACACATGTTCCAGTTGTAGTCACTAAAGTAAGAGAATTCCAGTAGTTGCAGTTTCACATCAATACAGCGGTCCACTGAAATCCATTTCCATTTTTATCAAAAAGTTCAAAACATTTTCTGATCTGAAATATCTACTTGATGAAAAAATACAAAAATAAAATTATAACATAAAAACATTAAATTAGACAGTACATAATTTAACTGACAACCATTGCATGAAATCTAACACACCAGTAAATTATAATTTCACATATAATATTCAAATATTCCCTAACCCAGTTTTGTCCGAACTGTCCCAAGTAAACAGCCTCTGGACACCTTATCAAGATTAACCCTAAAATGCAACTGTGTGCAGGTATAAAACCTCACAGGGAGTCTTCTGTAGTTTGCATCCAATTCTATATCACCTGACCAGAAGTTGGATTTGGGGAAATACATAACATTTTAGTCAGCAGTGTTCACAGTCATGTTCTCGGGGGTTTGCATTAACTGTTAAAAATAAATATTTTTTACAGATTTTTTTTTTCTGTACTGCAAAGCTATAGGGTCCCAGACAGACTGGTGGACTAGAGATTAAACCATTGGTCCTACGTTCTTCCTGTAAGGCCTCAAAGGTTGCCCACACTCCTAGCTCCATCCAAACACTATGCCATACACTGGACGTTACAGTCTTCATCACATCGCGTCTGGATCGGACCAACACTTCACAAGTATTTTATACCTCAGTTTCTATTCCCTGCAGTTAGGGGACATTTCTGTAACAATGACATTGTCAAATTAATATACAGCACCTGTAATAATGCTCTTTGGACGTTGAAGCTCCCTCCCTCTCTGTCCTTCAGATCGGAAGACCATCATGTCACTGGGGATTTTTACACTGAGGAGTGCAGCTTACACAGGCCGAGGGCGATATGAACAAAGCATCTAGGATCAGATTTACTTTGAAGATTTTAGCAAATAAGATGGATGAAATCTGACACCAAATCAACACTCCTCCTCTGAGGCGCTTTATCGATACAGGTCCTGTCCAGGACTGAGAATTAAGACCAAAAGTAGACAACTTTCCAGTAACAGGTTTCATTCGTTTGTTACGAGAGGTCTCAGTGGACAAAGGTAATGTCCTCTTGCGATAAACTAATTTGATCATGATAAAAGTATGTACAAAATTAGTCCAGTCATGTGTGGTGAGAGTGTGATATCTTATCAGGTTTCAATGAGGCCAGTTATTGGACCGGTCTGATTACTCAATCTGAGAGGATCCTAGGGTTGCTAGAGTCCCTGATAAGGGAGATGAGGAGTACTGTATGTGTTGTTGGTTGGTCATTGAGAAATGTATGAAACATTTCCCCAAATCCACTGTCAATAATAATATATCTCATTGGTGAAACACAAACACTGAACAACACAATCGGACTGGACATATCTTTCAAAATGCCGTAAAACCGGAGAAAGTTAACATATTTCTTAAAATGGCTGCACCTGTCAAAACTAAATACAAATGAGAACCACATGATTCAGAAGTAGCTACTGTATTTAGCGCAGTAAGTGGCTCCGGTAAACTAAATTACTTAAAAGCGAATGTACATTATTTTCTATTGACCTCCCACACAAAGGACCAGCACACGTTTTAACAGAGTGCTCCAAGGCCTCTCTCCCCCATCCCCATGTCTTCCACAGACTAGACATCCCTGCCCATACAGTACCAGTCAGTCCTCAGGTAAAAATAAATACCAAACAGTGTGTGTATCAAAACATGTTTCAGGTCCTGTCTTTTTGCAGGTAGCTTAAAAACAAATAAAATGCACGTTTATATTTTTATAATTTTTTTTCTATATATACGAAATAAGTAAGGTTATGCAGATGTTGATGCAGCATCATTTGAGAACACAATCAGAAACAGTTGGTTTGAGCGTGACTAAAAATCAAGGTTTTGGCTTTTAGGCTAATGTGTTATTCCACCTGTCTCTCCAATAACCAATGTGGATGAATACATGCAAAATTAGTAGTCTTCAGTCAAGATAAGAAATCAGGCCATGTTCTATCTGCCCTTAGTGACACTAAGCCATACGGTATAATCCAACCGACTATATAAGCAGCCATTGGCACCTACCAGCTGAGAGTTGCTAGGTGAGTCATCTGTGTAAAGCTGAAAGTTTCATGCATGCAAGTATCCCCTTCGTGCATTAAAGGTCGCTGAAACTGATGGTTTGACTCCACATTGTCGCTGTTGAGCAGAAAGCTTCAGTGCATGCTAACGCTAACCGAGCTGCCTAAAGTACGCTTTGACCTTGAGTGGAAACACGCGGGTAGAAAACACTTAAATAACTGCATAGCGCAGGATTAAATCACCTTCTACAGATACTGCGTGTCTGTCAATTGCATAAATGCGTAATTCCAAAAAAAACTGGAAACAGGCAAAGAAAAGGCATTCCCTTGGTTCAGGCAGGATGACATCATTCCTCTTGCCTGGAACTCTAGATTTATTGCATACTTCACCGTAGGGAGGGACCTCATTAAAAGTCCTACCAGCCAAACTATTGATTTTTCTGTGTTTTCGCTCTCTGTTTTTGCACACATACACAATTGACACACAAAGACAGGGACCAAAGCACTGGAGCCCCCTGGATTTCATACCCTCACATCAGCAGAGGTACAGGGAGACAACTGGGACTTTTGGATCAACAGCAACAGTTTTATCTTTTTGGAGTTGCTCTTAATACGCCCTCAGTCTCGGACCTGTGATGTGAGGCGCGGTGACCCAGAACAGATCATGCAGGAGAGAGTACAAATACATTGTGGGGAACTCATTGCTGTTCACACATCACTTTTTTAAGGGAGGATGACCAGAGAACAAGAACCCATTCCACAGCTCATATTCGGCCAGCCAGCCAAATAAGGGCACAGTGACAGCTCTCTCCACAGTCTAGCACCAGGTGGTCTATCGCGGTGTCGTGGCTAGCAGTAGAGTGACATTCTGCTGCGCCGCATGGCCTCGCTGATCAGATACGCCGGGCTCACCTCCGGCTCCTCCTTCATGACCTCAATGTTCTGCCACTCGCCACACTGGTTGGACTTCTTGATGGTGTCCACCACGCACAGAGCATACAAGCAGTCCTCAAAGGTGGCCGCCATCGTCAGCGGCGTCCCGTCCCATGTGCGCCGGTCGTCCTGGTCTTGGAAGGCCTGGCGCACCGCCTGCACCATGCAGATGGTTCCAGTCAGGTAGGGGGAGGGGATGTCGCTGAAGGCCTTGTCGGGTAGGGAGGCCTTCACCAGCGGGGTGTTGTCCTTCAGCAGCAACTCCGGTTCTCCCTCCGTGGTGTTCTTCTGGCCATAAAGGTCCGTCCCGCTGACGGTCAGTCGGCCCGCCGTGCCCACGACGATCACCTCCTGGCGGAAGTTGCCGGGCACGTTGAAGTTGAGCGTGACGGTGCAGCAGGCCCCGCCCTCCAGCACCATCTGGAAGGTGCAGAAGTCGTCGCTGGTGATCTGGCGGACGCCACAGATGTGCTCCGTCTGCTTGACGAAGGTCTTGAGGAAGCCATGCACCTTGGCCGCCCGCCGGCCCGTCAGGAAGGTGAGCAGGTCGATGATGTAACTTCCCACCGAGTGCAGCCCCCCGCCGCCCATCAGGTCATCGCAGCTCCAGTTGTATTTCTTACCCAGCAAGCTGCCACTGTGGACCTGGGCCTCGCAGACCAGCAACTCCCCCACGTAGCCCTCCTCCACCAGCTCCTTCATCCGCACGAATGCGGGCAAGAAGCGCAGCACGTTGCCCATGATGCTCAGCAGCTTAGGGTAGTACTGCGCGGCCGACATCATGCGGAAGGCATCCAGCGGCGTCGCAGTGCGGTCACAGATCACATTCTTACCGATGCCTGTTGGCGAAGGAAACAGAGGTCAGTTTAGCATACACACAGACTTAACACCCTGCAGTCTAAGAAAACAGCATTTGAAGAGACAACATGTCTGACCGGCAGACCCATTCACCACACCAACATAGTGACACACATATTCCAACATAGCCTCCCGTGTTTGCACTTTAAGGTAGGCAGGTGGGAGAAACAGGCAGATCCGTTGCAGTAAGTGCAGCTTGTCTGATGAGCTACGGTAAATACAGCCGCGACAGATAATGAGGGAAGTGTTGCTCAGTAGAGCACAGGTCCTGCCAGCGGGAACCTGGAACACTCGCTATTGTATATCACTCTAGATATGAGTAGGCTATTAGAGGTCAACATCGCAGTTGTCATTTCCGTTTACTCTGAGACAACCACCATTTCAAATGTCATTATATTGATAATCGGCATTAAATATCGGCCAAAGGCCCTCCAAATGCTCCGCAATCAGTGTCGTCACCAGCTGCAAAAAAATAATCGATATCGGACGACCACTAATGAGTATCTGCTAAATGACTCAAAAGTACATTTCGTAAGGGGTGGAGATGGATGAGAAGAGGGATGGAGGGAGAGTGAGAAAGCACATCAAAGAAACATCATTAAGCTCTTTTGATTCCACTGCTTTCTAACCCTCCAGTGGTGCTCCGTTCACATAACCTAGTTACCCAAATCTAGGAGCCAACGAGCTTCTGCAAAACATGGCCTCCATGAAGCATTCAGCGGGGCAGACACAGAAATGCTATTCACACATTGCTCTGTCCGTGCCACGAGAAAGGCAAAACCAACTGACACAATGCCACTAATAGCTCATTACACAATTACGCTGGAGGGCACATTTACTCAAGCTGCGCGATTACTCCCATTGTGACTCGCAGCTTGCAATGACTGTTTAGAAACACTAAGCATCCACCAAAATATAGACAGCAGAGACTTGTGGACAGCCAAACAAAACTTCAAAACAGCACCTCAATCGCCCAGTTGTAATTTTGGAGAAGTGGCAACGCAACATTATAAGACCTCTTTTGATGACTAGCTAGCCAGCTTGTCCTCCTACGAACACAACAACCCTGATCGAATGGGTGAATGGCAAATGTGTTTATGAAATTTATCAAATATGAGTGAGCACATAGCAGTTGATAACTGTCCACCCTGTCCAGCCTTAACTCCTTTCCACATCCCAAACCCACCCAACGCCACTTAACAGCCGTCAATCTTTCTAAATAGCTCCCCCCGACTCTACCCCCACCCGTGTGAAGAACCCGCAGGCTGCTCACAGACATTTTGGAACTGAAACTACCCAGCTAATCTCCATTTAGCACTGAACGGCTAGATCCAGCCAGACCAGGAAAATAATCCTCTTGACCCAGTTCTCTGGTGCCACAAGAACAACCTTCCCCCGTGAAAAAGGCACAGAGACAGGCTACAGTGCCCACCCATTGAGGAACCTTGGCTCCTGGTCTGCCCCCCCTTTGAAAAGGATTGCTCCCAGTAAAACACATAGGGGCTGCTCATAGGCCTACCATGGGTGAGAGATACTCATAGAAAGCCAGGCTGCTACCAAAAAGCTAAGCCACTCTTTTTAACCTGGAAAATATAGTAAATGTTTCTATCACTGTTTCTCACACACATATCAATACCTTAGGTTTTATCAAAAAGGATATGAAAATCCATTAATGCCAATTAAGCAACCACTGAATTAAATTGTCTGAAAGATTGAGTTACTTCAGGTAGAGTGTTGGATGGCTTGCAATTAAGGACTGCAGGACATACACACTTCCTGAAGTTATCCAATAAATTGCTGTTTAGCAGATCAGAGCAGATCAGAGTCTAACAGTAATGATTCAAGCTCTGGACCAACCATACAAATCATAATGCCAGGGGATGGTGTAACAACATATCATCACCACTATGTCTTCAAACGTTGAGGCACTCAAACACAACCTGTTTGATCTGTAAAACCCAACAGGTGATAGCTAGCTCTAGCCACGTTAGCCTGCACCCGGAACTCTGTTAGCCATCACTTGCCCGGGTTAAGTGTCCCTAGTAGAAGTACAGGAATACAGCGCTAGCAAGCCGGGAAGTGTCCTTGAAAAACAGGAAGTCGGTATCAACTGCATTAGCTCGCGCTAGCCAGTGTGAAATGCACATCTTACAGGTAGCATCTCAGTCCCAGTGGGAGCCTAGTAATGGAGCAGAAAAAGCCTCTGGCATTGCAGCACAGTCCCTCATCATCAATAATGCAAGCTAACCACCAGGCGTGCTAGAGTTCAAAGAGCCCACTACAGCACCTGATAGTGCGGAGAAGCTGGTAGTTGATAAAGGGAATTCCATCCGATTGAGCGCGTGGGTGACACCAGAACCAGCGGAGAGGCCTGACACATCCATCTTCCCTCAACTGGGCCTTGGTTGTTTTTGATGGACAAAGGAGAATATAAAATGTGTAATAGTCATCAAGTGTCATGAACAGCCATCAATGACTTTGGTGCTTCTGATCTGAATAGGCCAGTCAGAGAGATCCCCCTATTATTCTCATGTATCCCTCCAGACAACCGCTCACCTTTTATGACTTGCTTATTTCACCAGACATGGACATTTGGAGAGACTGCGGGAGATCAGGTTCCTATTTGCAATGAAGCATCTTGGGGGTTTGTGGAATATTGCGACATGATGCGTCTTGCTTAAGAACATCTCTTAGCCGTGGACTTTTGGCCTTCCCCTTATTACTTAATTATAGCCCTGGATGAGAAGAAAGCCCCCCAGATCATATACCATCTTAAATGGGATATCACAAATTCAATATCTAGAGCACTTAAGTAATGTCAACTTCTACATCGCTAAAACCCAGAGCGATTCATAAGACATATAAAGGATACAACTTCAACAGCACATGTGGGCCAACAAACCACAATCTCAAGGATGTGCAATAAGCAGCAAATATGGTATGGCTGGGGAGGGTGGACACCACACACTCTTCAACGTCAGTCAGTACCAATTCGTAATTGGCCTACTCGTGCTCCTTCAAAGTTAAAGCATTGAAACATATGTAGAAGCAGCCTTGCATCATGACTGGCAAAAGTCTAGACTCCAAAATTAGCTTGTTTCTGTTTCAATGAAAGTAGTCTAGATCAGAAAATAGACAGCAACTACTCTTGTCCGAGGATTACTCCACACCGACGGCCAGAGGCTAGGATAGAATCATCATGCCTCTTCCTGTGGAGGATTCACACCTGCATATCATCATTCCATGTTCCTTCAGAACAGATGCAGGTAAGACTGGTTCCACCTCTTCTAAGCGGCTAAGTAATACCAAGACTTTTTCTTAGCCTATCACAGTTGCCGGGTCACATTGCATTCTGATTGAGATTGGAATGTTGGATTTAACTTCTCAATAACACATCACTGTGACATAAGTCCTGCAGACTTCCAATGGTGATAGCTAAACATTATTTATTTTTTTAAATGTTGCTACAAAAACATATTAAGGTTTGTTGCCCATCCCTGTGCAAGATTCTCTGGCCGCCGCTACACTGCAGTGCTAGATAATTATCTGGAATTGCTAAGGGGTGACACAATAATCAAATGACTGCTCCCTCCCACACTGTGACAGATACACACCGAGTGGTCCAAGGAGTGTGTGGGTGGAAACGTTGATGGTGAGCAGGTGACACACACGTCCAGTAGGCCCAAAAGCATTTGCAAGTCATGCTGACAAAGGAGGCCAGAGGCCTGGTGCTAATCAAATGGCATCCTATTCTCCAGATAGTGCACAACTTTCCCCAACCCTCCATTGCTCCTAGTCTAATGTAGTGCACAGTGTAGGGAACAGGGCAGAATTTGAGACCTGGTAGTAGAGGGAGCTTGTTACAGAGAGTAGAAGCAAGAAGCAGTCTGGGAGATTGAATTACAGACCCCCCCCAGGCCACATGGGCTATCAGGCCGACCCTCCTAAACCGACCCAGCTGCAGAAGGAAACACACACAGAGAGGAGTGTCCATATCCAGGCAAACACAGCAGGTCAACAGCCTCTCGTCAACCAAACTGGACAGACTGATATTAATGATGGCTGGAGCTCTGCTGTCTTCCTTTTGTTGTTGTCACCTCCTCAGTCACAATCCAACGCTCCCAATTAGGCTACGCATCTGAGGTGCAGCTTAGTATAGCACTGCTGCTCAAACCTTGGAATCCGAAGTGGAAAATGAAAATAGAAAAAAAGGATCCTCCTTCAGTGTGACAGCCAAAGACACAGGGCCAGTTAAGGAAACCAAACATATAAATCGCTGAAAACCTGGGGGAAACCAGTCTGTCACGATCTGTGTGATAGGGATCTGCGATGCTGGTTTCACAAGCTTCTTGGAGGAGGGTCAATAGAAGACACAGCTCCTGTCAGCCAGGCGTTTATATTTACATACAATTTTGGTCATACAGCGGATGTTCTGACCTAGAGCAATTTACAATAAGTGCTACGTTTTAATAGAGCCAAATGAAACAACCACACAGTTTAGTAATAGAGCTTCCTAATCAATGAACTAGTAATCGGCAAAGGACAGTGCCGGAAACAGGAACAAACAAATACTGTACAGACAGACTGTACATTCAAATTGGGATGACCACAAGGCTCTGGAAACCGTGACCTGTGTGTGTACTGGACAAATTGTACTGAAAGGACTTCCAAAGATCAATGTGTTGTATGCTAGTGAGTCAGTGGTAAAGTAATAGGCCCAGCCGTTGACCTTATGGCCACCATTTTCAGCACATTAAATGTTTCATCAACAGTGTATTGCAGTTAGATGGGCTACATTTAGCATTCAATAAGATACAGTATAACTGCTGGTTAAACAGTGCATCACAACCACTCTAGGGATTTTACAAATTACATGCTGTAGAGAAAACGTAAGCAGAACGCTCCTCTTACTGCTGACTGACCAAATTGAAAGTTTAAAGTGATTACAAAAAGGAAGTAGTATCACCGAACTAAGGAATAGTTGTAATCACTGTAGCATTTTTCTTCAGACAGGAATTAGACAAAACAGCTTAGTGCTGACTAATTTGCTCTTATTGTTCCATTTGGCTTGCCTTGTCCAGTCAGACATTAGCATCTAAATGGTCCATCCAAGGATTGATGGATCAGCCTATCTCCAAGGATACAACAATGTTTGCTTGACCTTAAAACAAAAAAGGGTTTAAAAGGAAAAGGTAGCTCTAATGGCAGTTCTAAGTGTTACCTTGCCAACAAACCACTACTTTCTCCCAGCCACCGAGATTAAAATCAGAGCTTTTGTTTTTCCGTATGTCAAGATGAACATAAAAACACATGAAAAGGCCTCAGAATATCATGCTAAATGTTAACTCTTATGACCCTTCAGAGTGCCAGAGATGGCACAAAAATACAAAAACAAAAAAAACTCAAAACAACCCCCCTTCTTAACAGCGCCGGCATACGCTCACTTACTGAATACGTATACAACGATAAAAGAAATATTGTTAGTCAAAATAGATTCAGTAATGTGGTCAGTCCCAATCTGCATTGCATGTCAAACAAACAATACCGGATAAAAAAAGAATAAACATCTAATTTTGTTTTATAAAAAGAAATTAGCAAGATTTACAAAAAAATGAAAACTATAGTGGCAATTTGCAGAGCTATGGTCAAAACCTGGGTCCAGTGAGATTAAAATATTTTTATCAGTTACCCTCTTTTCCTGCCATAATTTGAGAATAATTTTTTTAGGAGAACTTGACATTGAATATCACTGCTGTAAATGCTTCTCAGAGGTCCATTAGCTATCAGTTAAGGCCAATTCAATGTCTGCATCATGATGGACAGCAATAGCAGCACTTAGCCAGCTTTGGCCTACTCCCTTCAGAGCTGTTAAGATGTCATGCTTAGAGTGCAGCCATTATGCTGCATAGATATCAGATGGTGGAGACCGACCCCTTGAAGCGCAGTGAATTTGATGGTAGGCGTAGTGGTAAAATTGCTTTCACAGCATACAGACGTGTACATTTCACAGTTACTTTTAGCATTGATTATTCACTCATGTAGTTAAACATAAAAAACAATCAAAAGTTCCCTTTTCATTGGTTAACTAAATATATTTCCTGTCAACATGGCGCAATCTAGCCTCCAGCTGCCCTCACTCCTGAGGGACCAATTAGCCATGTGCACTAACCAACCCCTCCGACTACCTAATCAGCAGACATCCCTTCATGCCACATCCTCTGATACAACGGTACCCATGTCCCAGAAAACATGGATTGAGACAAAAGAAAATAAGTGTGGCCTAATATAGCTACTGTTCAGGGAGTCATTTTCATGCTAATGAACCCATTTTAGGCATGCGCTGGCTATGTAAATGAGTTATGCATATTGGCCATAAGAGCTCCCCAATTAATTTATCTACCGGCCTCATTGCCAAAACAATTACAGGAGACATTGACTGGGAAAATGTTTGTTATGGCCCAGCACAGTGTGAGTAATTGGCCTCAACATCCGGGGGAACAGCCTGCCACGCATGTCCTGACACAGACAGTGTGGTCTAGTAGTTGCCGGTTGTCTTGACCAATTTATGTGATTGATCTGTTCCATTGTCTACCAGAAAACGATGCTTGTCATGTAATCCACAGTCTACTAAAGTCAATTCATTAAGGAAATAGTGGGCTGAAGTGTTCGCTTAAGCCCATCTTTTGAGACAAGCAGAGTTTATTTTTATATTGGTTTTGTTGTGGAACTGCTTTCAAAGATAGTCCTGGAAGTATTAGAAGTGAATGACTACTGACATCGTGATATTGCCAATAATGCCACATTTCCTCTGGTGCTATAACCCGGTACCAGGGCCACACCAGTGATTTATGTTAATGTCGGCTCTAGACTTTCCTGTTTCCACTATACATTTGGTACCATGGATTTAAGAAGGGACTCAGGTGGGGTGGGAGGAGTAAACTATTCTGGTTACTAAAAAAAAGGCGATAGTATTTTGTCAAAACGACTTATCTTTGACAGACGGATTTGGGAGAGTTCTGACGTAATTCTGTGTTGTTATATGTTCTCCAGGCTACGTCACGGTCTCAGCACACCATTGTTCTATTGAGTCAACAGCATCTCACTACCTTCGGTCATTCCAACTCCAACTTCCAATCCATTCTGAGTCGTCGCTTTCCTGTACCGTTGTTTTATCTTTAATTTATCAGGGATCTTTATGTTAGATCGGATTAAAACCATTAGGGAAGCCTAAAGCAAACAATACACATCGCTATTCAAATAGAACAACATGCCACCTTTTCACAGCACATAAGGCGTCAACCCGCAAGCCCCGCCATAAGTCCAAACCCCGCCCTAAGTCCAAACCCCGCCCTAAGTCCAAACCCCGCCCTAAGTCCTAATGGCCGGGGCAAATGATAGTCTACTCGGCCATGGCTTAGTGGCCAACTGGCACTGGCCCGTCAGTGGAAACTTAGAGGACTTTAGGGTAATATACCAGTGTTTGGCACCAGTGGAAACGTGGCTTTTTTCCAGTAAAAAATTAAGACAATGTGTTAATGTAGTATACTACATTAACACATTGTAATACTATTTTAAATAACAAAAAATCACTAAGAATAAAGACCTCCAAAGATAACTTGAGGTCATGTGTAAAGGAAAAGAAAGAGACCTTCTGTCAAATTATTCTATAGTTGGGATGTTCATGTTAGAGGAGGTTGAACCACAGTGGTTTCACTACAACATTAACTTTTAACCTAGTCTTTCTAAATATCACAGTGATATAAACGTCTAATATAAAGAAGTCTCATGAAGCCATCTAATGAAAGTAGGAAGAAATTAATTAATACACACCAATGTCATTAATAACCATCCATGTCAAAAGCATACAGGCATCTGAATGAAACTGCCAGGTCTGACTAATAGATGCAGACATCTCCATTGACTCAAAGTGACTGCAGGGCATAAGCAGTACAACAGCTGTGGCGAATAAGGCTTAGCTTGAATGGTACCCCTCTCTGCCAGGCCTTTCTGTGAAAACGGCTACAAATGAACTTCCTCATCCTCTGTGAGAAAGGTTGTGGAGAAACACAGCGAATGCTTGGCTGGCCAACTGAACAAGAGGAGTCAGTTGGCGGAAGAAGAATGGGGGTGGTGGTGAGCATTGTCGGCATGGTGATGCCCTCAAACTCAGGGTTGAGAGAGAGTGAGAGAGGGATGTAAAGTGAGTGAGTGAGAACCCACTGATATCGCACCTCTAAAGGAAAGATGGTCGACCATCTTCGACACAATCAACATTTAGGATAACAAATGACCGTGTCAAGATAACATTATCCAACCACCGTATACAATGATAGACTACTACACAAAGATATCATTATTCAACAACCATTTAGGGTGACATATTAATGGACAAAGATAACATTATCCACGCACAGGTAAAAGGTCTGAGAAACCATTACGTTGATTTTGAGGTAGATAACCAAAGATAACCTCCATGCAGCCACTATTCACTAAATGAACACATTGCCAATATTGAAATAAAATGGTATAATTTATTCTTGCTTTGGTTTGCTTACAGCAACATCTGAATGACGATTATCTTTAATCGCCTTGGCAATGCATATTTTTCGGGCTCACTTTGACACAGAGCTTTTGAGACAATGTCGCCTTAATGTGAGCGGAAAGCGTGAATTAATGAATAATGTTGGGTACCTGCCTTAAGATTTCATGTTAAACATATACAAAACTATAGGTCAAACTAAATCACTGCAGTACAGATGGACTATAGAAATAAAGCAGCACCTCTTTAACCTTTCCAAAAGCATATCTGATTTACTTCCTGTTGTGCAAAAGCTGTATCTGAACTACAATGAAGGCCAACACAGGAGGCTGTGAGAAAAAAATGTAGATAAAATCTACAAGTCATCACTGAGACCTTCTAATGCTGACAGAGCACACACACATGCATGTTTACATACACTTCACACTAATCACATTCACTGCAGCTGCTTCTATCCTGCACCATACAGAAAAAAAGAACATATCAATAGTGGTAAGATTAGAACAAGATGACGTGAATGTGAAGGACAGGAAATGTGTTAAGTATGCAGCATGAGCCATCGTTCTTGTCTGAGCAGAAGCTACATTATTGTAGTCTCTTTGTTGGGCTGTATCCGTCCTTGCCTGGAGCGTATATAAGAGTGTTGTACCTCTATAGAATGTTAATCAGTGTGCGTTTGCTGAATAACACACTAACTTCTGCATATTTCTATCAGGGGACATAGCTCAAAACTGCTTCTTTACTAAGCCTTCCATGAAAAGGGTCAAATGTGCCTGATGTGTGATGGAATTAGGCAGGATGGAAGACAAACTCCCGTAAAAAACGTCATGACAGGAAACCAGAAAGAAACAAAGAAAAAATAATGAAGACAACTAGTATCAAAAGCAATAAAGATTCTGGAGCTTTTGGTGCATATGCTTTTGCTTAATGTCCATAATAGATTATCCAAATGTCATGATGAATATCAACACTACATGAATCAATGAAAATTAATCAGAATGATGATGAACTTGATGGTGAAATTGTTCCTGAGAAGTAATTTTCTTTAAGGTTGTCTTTTTCTATGAAAGAGGTATAATGGAAGGTCAGCGGTTTTCAGCTATGGTCCTGACTAGAAGACCCTCATTATGCTGTCTTGTAGACCACGGGACAAGGATCACTGATCACGGACATCTTTAACCTGTCACAGTTCCAGTCTGAGGTTCCCAGGAAAATCAATGCAAGTCCTAATGATATTACCATGTCACACTTACCATAGTCATCAAGTTATTTGACAGGCTTGTCATGCATGGTCCACATTGGCAGATAATAAGGATCACTGGACCCACTCCAATTTGCCTACCCCTACAGATACGCTATTTTCATTGCTATCCACACTACCACAACACACCTAGAGAAGATGAACACCATGAGAATCGTGGTCTTTTTCTATAGTTCAACATTCAACACTGTTCAACACTGTTCACCAAACTAGCCACCAAGCTTAAAACACTGGCTCTTAAAACAAGACCCTGTATGATTAGTTATGGTACTTTCTGAAGGGGAAGACCTCAGGCTGTGATGGAAACAACACCTCTTCCTGGTAACCCCCATGGGGGTGTCTTCAGCCATCTGTTTTACTCCCTGACCATTAACAGTGGGGTTCCCCAAGGGTGTGTCCTCAGTCTTCTGCTTTCCTCCCTGTTCACCCACCAAAGCGTGGTGTTGCACCACACAAACTCTGGCATCCAGTTTGCTGACAACGCAACAGTTGGAGGCTTTATTACTAACAACGATGACTCAGCCTACAGGTAGGAGGTAAACCACTGGCATCGTGTAGCCAGGAGTACAACCTCTCCTACAGTGTCAGCAAAAACAAAGGGTATTACTGTTGACTTAAGGAAGAAGAGGAAACTGTTAATGCAGATACAATAGTGTCAGAAGTTTATAGTTTGTCAATCTTCACACTGCCGAGGGATTTGTAGTGTACTATAAACGGCATGGACTAATGTTTTCACAAGAGTGCCACAGCTGCCCGACTCTTAAGGCAACTAAGAAGTTTAAAATGTCACCCTGAAACTTTCCAAATACTACCTGTTCACCAGAGCGCATTCTGATCAGCTGCATCACAGCCTGTTGTGGTAACGGCTCCACACAACCTTCGGGCCCTACAACATTTGTGCAGTTAACATGACCTAATACACTATTGGGGTCAGGTTCCCACCCATCCACCACATCTATACAAACCCGAGCCTTTCCACTGTTTACTAACCGACTCAGAGAAAGTTTCTATCTACAAGCCACAAAATGGCTTAACACTTGACTTTGCCTGACTGACAGCCCACATGGACTCACCCACACAAACATTGTTGCCACACACACGCAACATAACAGCTGCTACCAGGATACATTTTAATATTCATCTAATGCAGTGTTTCTTAATCCTGGTCCTCAGGACCCAAAGGGATTCACGTTATTGTTTTGGCCCTAGTGCACACACACCTGATTCAAATGTTGCCCTAGCACTTGATTGACCTAATCAACCTCATTAAGTCTTAAGTTTGAATCAGGTGAGAGCTAGGGCTAAAACAAAAACGTGCATCCCTTTGGGTCCCCAGGACCAAGATTAAGAAACACTGCACAAATGCCCGGACCCTATTTACGACTCCACAATTTCATGTGTATCACTCCTCCAGGTGGAATACTGCATATCCATTTCACCAGCAACCCGTTTAGCTATATATAGATAATTCTATGTATGACTACAGGGCACTGTTGCTGGCAAAATGGCATGTATGCATTTGGCTGAACAGCCCATAGCTTATATATCTGTTTCAGTGACAATGAACCTGAAGGATTACCTCAAAGGACCTTACAGAGGGTCTTCAGTGGTAGATATTTCTGTTTGTCTCTCACCACCTGGCGTTTTGAAGCCTGGCGTTTTATCTGCGTTTGAGGTGGCACCCTAGGGACCTGACATCACCGTTCTGCTACAATAACAAAGAGGCAGCAGCTTGACTATCACTCAGCTGTAGGACTATGGCATTGTTCTGAATTTAGCACAATGAATAGTCCTCTCATCGCCAGCAGCCTACGACGTCTGTGGGCCGCAAGACGGCGTTAGCAAGGCAGCGAACTTCCTTTATTATCTTCCTGTTGCTACTAGCGAGACAACACTGCAAAGGTGCACTTGAATTCACACTTCTCTCACATGTTGGAGTGTGACACACAGGAAGTGCATAATGCATTGTAGCTTCATATCATACAAACATTTCCTTCCTGTTCTCAGGAAGTGTAAATCTCCTCTCAAACCTCATACTAGTCATACTGAAAATGAGAGGTCTTCCATAGATATCTGCCGTTCCATCACGGGACCCGCTTCATACGGACCTGCCTTCTGTCTCTAGTCCCCATTGGCCAATTATGAAACATGAGTGTGGCTGCGCTCGTATCAACTCACATAAAGGACATTCGAGACATTTATGTGAGGATTCCACCCTGGAAATTATGATAAACATCAGCAATAAACTAGAGTGAATGAGAGCTCACTTGTCAGATATAAATCAAGCAGACACTGCACAGAAACAAAACCACTATCAAACATGGGAAAACAAACAGAATTACATCAAACAAACACTCCACATTCTAGCTGACTGAATGAGGGCGGAGCTAAGCTGAGCGGCCAGACTGAACTGTCGGTTTGGAGTCTATGGGTGTCTTAAAGGTACACTTCCTGTGTTTCGGGGCAGCAGTGCTGAAAGCTCAGTTCCCCAATTACAGACAGGCACAAACAACAATGGAACACTTACCATAGCTTGTAACAATAAGAGTGTTCATGAGTGAATGAGAGAGAGTGTGTGTGTGTGTGTGTGTGTGTGTGTGTGTGTGTGTGTGTGTGTGTGTGTGTGTGTCTGTGTGTGTGTGTGTGTGTGCCATTTCAGAGCAGATTGCATCACTGTTTTCTTACTGACTGAAAGACCAGACAAGACTAACCATGTTTAGCCACGCCTCCAGAAAGTAGTTTAGTGAAAATGCCCCCATGCTTTTTGATCGTAGGACTGACACAGAGATGTAGACACGTTATTGAGGAACACCGAGGGGTTTGTGTAAAACATCTTTGGATGGACACTTGGATGATGGACACAATGACTGCCCGGCGGTCAGAACAGCGTGTCGCCACATGAATAGAACTGAGCCTAATTAATGGCAACAGCAAAATACGTCATTATCTATCTAGGCTTCATCGCGTTTCAGGGAAGCATGTCCCAAATGTAGGCATTGAGGCACAGTCAAAAACAGTCAAAGAACAGGCCCTCATTTCATAAATACCGACAGGCTTCGATGAGTAAACCCCCCCCCCACTTGAGGAATGCTCACTTTTCAGCACTGGAAGAAGGTGAAAGGGCCCCCATTCTGTGATTCAGTTTGCAAACAAAGGCAATTTCACAGGATCTTAAGACCGGGACTCTTTCTCTAGCATTCCCAGCCTGGCATCCATTAGTATGTAAATAACCACTCAATCTCCTATGCCTCAGGTTTACAGTGAGCCAAAGGAACAGAATAAAGATGGCACATGTTGTCTGGAACAGCAAGGAATGGAAGTTCAGGACTGGCAGTTCATGCAGCTCACACTTATCTTGCTGTTCACAAGCCCTTGTTGCACCAAATATAAACATGCACATCCCCACGCCACACAAATACTTGGACTCCATAATTTCACTGTACTCTTTTTTTGGAGTGTTGTGTCATTAATGCCAATATTTTTATTTCCATGATGGTATTGTTCTTGCACTTTTCAGGATGGAGCTCATCTCCTCAGCATCTTGGGCGGCCAGCCTTCAGCATGTAGATGCCACATTTAGAGTTGATGAGTCAGTCAGCCATATCCAGCGCGTGCCGATTCACAAGTATGCTGTTCATACGACAATCAAATCTTGAAACTTGAAGAGGAGAAGCTTCGTACTGGCTGGTCTCCTTGAAACAACATGTTTAGGTCAGTAAATGGGTGTATATAGACTCCATGATGAAGCATTCCAGGGCTTTCGACCTGGAAAAGACACACAGACAGCATGACAGAGGTCTGACGGTCGCAGCTAGCAGAGTCCGTAAACTGCAACTGCAACTGCAAGGGACATGATGACATACAATCCAGGATGTGCGTGAGGGAAGACAGTTAAATGTATGAGAAGTGTCTGGGTGGCCGTGTTTATACAGTATGCTTGCATTTTTATGTAATATAATTAGCACTCATATACACACCCCTGGCCTGCTGCTAGGCCCCTTCAGGGCCTTTTTCTATTCTTAGTGTCGTCCTCCAGCCAAAGGCAACAAGGAAGCACCTGTCTGTGCGTCTCAGAGGATGCAGCCCGGTTACCTGATCTCCCCTGGGGCTGAGGTCAGGACCCGGCTGAGGAGCGCAGGGTGCTGAGGTCAGGACCCGGCTGAGGAGCGCAGGGTGCTGAGGTCAGAACCTGGCTGAGGAGCGCAGGGCGCTGAGGTCAGGACCCGGCTGAGGAGCGCAGGGCGCTGAGGTCAGGACCCTGCTGGGGAGCACAGGGCGCTGAGGTCAGAACCCGGCTGAGGAGCGCAGGGCGCTGAGGTAAGAACCCTGCTGGGGAGCACAGGGCACTGAGGTCAGAACCCGGCTGAGGAGCGCAGGGCGCTGAGGTAAGAACCCTGCGGGGGAGCACAGGGCACTGAGGTCAGAATCCGGCTGAGGGGCGAAGGGCACTGAGGTCAGAACTGAGCTGGGGAGCGCAGGGTGCTGAGGTCAGAACCGAGCTGGGGAGGGCAGGGCGCTGAGGTCAGAACCTGGCTGAGGAGCGCAGGGCGCTGAGGTCAGAACCAGGCTGAGGAGCGCAGGTCGCTGAGGTCAGAACCCAGCTGAGGAGCGCAGGGCGCTGAGGTCAGAACCCAGCTGAGGAGGTCAGGGCGCTTCTCGCTGTTCTGCAAACATCAGAGGCCTGGCAGCAAGCCAGGGAACAAAGGCTGTGGGTGTACGTCAATACCCCATAGGATTCCTGTCCTTAGCATTCACTGTTACGAAAACCCTGGGTAGGAACTGAGAAAACTAGACATGGAGATTTGACGCTTGTCAGAATCCTCTTCCCAGGCCCAACTAGCTCTTTCCAGGCCCAACTAGCTCTTCCCAGGCCCAACTAGTTCACTTGAGCTATCACGTCTCTAGAAGGTTTCTGATCCTATGAAACCAAGCTAAACGGACCCAGGTGATACAAGCAGTAGTGGATCGTAGGTAAGCCCAGTTGCTCCTATCAGCTTGTAATGAATGCTGATACAATTCTTTAAGAAACTAGAATAACTTGATTACTAAAAATCATCTATGCAAATGATTTGCATCGAAGTGTCGGTAAATCCGTACTGCTCAATGGACGCTGTTTCGCACGAACAATTATTACTGTTGCACAACGCGCTTACTTGAGGTAAATGTGATTTAATGGCGGGGACTGCAAAATGGAGAAAGGGAGAGAAAATAGCAAGGAGCGGGGTCAAGTGGCAGGCCAGAGTAAACGACAAAAAGTGTCCAAAGGCTGGGATCATTTTAAGCTAAAAATTTTTTAAATACCACAATAGCATGACGTCAATGCTTCAGCATTTCAGCAGAAAGACTCCACTCTAGGCATCCAGTCCACAGAGCGGAGCCGACACAAGGTAACGTTAACATTAGCATTGCAATATGATTGCTAGTTGAGATGAAGCCTAGTGATGAATTTGCGTTAATTATGACCATATGTAATGGCTAGTTAAGAATGTAAATCAGTACGTTGGCTAGTTATGACGACCATAAGTTAGCTATGTTTTGCTTAAGAAAATATCCACAGAAAATAAAATGCTGCAGCCAATTTGTGAAAGCCTGAGCTCAATTCATGTTGTTATTATGACACACATAAACACACACCTCATCCAGGAGATACTATCCTAACAGACCTTTTTTGTCTCCTACAAATGCCACAAAGCCTTCAAGATGACAGTAAAGGCTTACATTATGTGGAGCTGTAGTTGGGTTGAAACTTGTAGTTCTGAAGTTGCATCAACATAAAACAACGTTTGTATTATTATTATTTATATTGATGCCTCAGTTTTAAGATACAGTGCCCTGACAGTGTTAATAGATGTCATGTGTAGCCTGATTCCTACACTCATTCGACACTGGGGTTGCCCTCAGTGTTTTTTTAGTAGAATAGATTTCGCTTTACGAGGCTTGAATAACACTAATAAAATAATCAAATAATGTCACAAAGGCTCTTAAGTAGATGTATATGTGTGCATGAAAACCAGTTTGAATGTCTTTCATCCAACATTTTCTGCACATGCCTACAGCAAAAACAACAGCAAGAAGGGAAAGTCCATCTACACCTCATTCTCACATTACATTGGTGTGAACCTCTAGCATCTGTTGTACATTCACAGAATCTGCTTGTTTTCTTGTACATTCTCACTAAACTAGAACAGGACAAAAAAGGTGATTTTGGCTCCAGTGCTTTGGAAATGGTAATATATTTGAGAAATGTTAAATTCTTAACCTAAAAACGCATGCCCTTTCACAAGCTGTCAAACAAGAAATGCTAGGTGCTCACATAGGCCCATCTTTGAATGC
The DNA here is from genome assembly GCA_016801105.1 of Esox niger. Taxonomy (NCBI): domain Eukaryota; kingdom Metazoa; phylum Chordata; class Actinopteri; order Esociformes; family Esocidae; genus Esox; species Esox niger. The sequence goes on from JACXGJ010001990.1 coordinate 37,264, forward strand.
AGACTGGGAGACAAGCAATTAAACCCAACCAGCACGGTTGTTTGCAAGACATCTCCCGGTCTCCGGGACATTTCTACAGCTGAAAGGAGAAACCCAGAAAGAAAATATACCTGATAAAGAAGAGAATGAGGCCTGTCTGGCGAGACCAGTTTTTTGTCAAGTGACAAAGATTGGTACACTAAAAGCCAAACCGCAAAACAGTAGCAATTGGTCAGAAAACATTATTGGGCTCATTGTTTCAGCCTGGTTCCCTTGGGTCAGTATAATGTACATCGTTGGAGCCTATCTATGGTTTGGGTTGGACGGTGTTGGCAAATGGCTTCCTGCACATTCCAGTTCAGCGACAGTCTGATTAACGCTTATCGCCACAACGCAGAGCATAAACAAGCCAGGGGGAGGGAGAATCATCCAGTCACACCCCTGAAAAGAGGAAGTAGCTTTGCATTCCACTGCCAACTCCTCCGTGCCAGCCTGGCTAGAGGCTACATCATTTTCCTTAGGCATCATGGGCCACTTTTAACTGACCTGCATCGTGAATGACCCCCTCTCTGACTTTTGTCAGAGAGGAAAACTGAGAAGAGAGAGAGACACACAATGAGACTGTGAGAAAACTGGTCAAGGATAGTCATAGCTATAGCATTCCGTGGTACATGTTATATCATATACTACAGGGTGCAGTCCATTTAAACATTCCCCAGTGCTAGGCTGCGTACTGAAGAAACAATTATTTAAAGCAACTCAATGGATGTTTTCCACAGGCAGCCCAATTATGACACTGTTTCCACTAATAAGTATTTTAACAAATCACATCAGGCTTTTTCACAACAATATCATGAAAAGGCATCCCGAGGGTCTGTACAGCAGGAGAGTAACCACGAGGACAGCCACCATCGCTAGAAATGGAACTAATTCCTGGGAGCTGTGAGTGACCTTTCTCCTATTCATTCCAATGTAGGCTAGCCATGGAGTAAACAGTCCCTCTCCTTGCTCTCATCCAACATCTTATAGAACTGTCACTGATAACGTACCGAAAACAAATATATCTGAAGTGGACTCTACTACAGACCACTGAATGACCAGTCGCTGCAAAATAATATTAAATGTAGTACTTATTTCTGATAGATATTGTAGGGTTGTTGCAGTGTAGTTTCTGAATGACTTTGTTAATGTCTATATGGTCAACAGTAATACCTACTACATATACATAAATGTGTTTTATAAAGACGGTGTTAGACAGGATTAACCAGCGTACATTCAGGGGCACTGCCCATCCTTCGGGACGTGCAGGTTAACATTTTTAGGCTTGCTAAAAGCCTAGGTGTCATTGTTACAATGTGAAATGTTTACCCGGAACCATTCATTCACTACAAGTGAACACAAAACTAATCACAACATTTTGGCTTAGTTTGGCAAACTATTCTTTTTGGATGCAATTGCAAGATGCAAAATCAATACTGCCAGTAAACAGCCTGTCTGTACAGCTACAATGTTAAAGGTGAATTTTGAATCTTCCCATCCAAGTACGTAAACAAGCTAGGATATGAAACTGTGATTAATTCACCCCAGTAAGCGTGCTGAGTCAACCTTGAATTCGCAACACATTGAACGGAGTGCATAAAAATGCTGCCATTCTATTACTGCCCCATTCATACTAAGAAGGAGAGGATGATTACCGAATTCTGTAACAATGACTTGGTCCATCTGCTCCAATTCTCTGAGTGTATCTTACATACCAGAAATAAAACTGCATATAAGTTGCGGCACGCTTAAACGGGCAGTGTTTAGGATGTGTGGGAACGTGGTGTAATAGTAGACTCTAGAGGACTATTAAAGAACACTGAATATTAAACTAGCCTTTAAAGGCCAACCAAAGACTACTGAATGAGGACTACTAGACTACTGAATGAGGACTACAAAAGATTACTGAATGAGGACTACTAAAAACTACTGAATGAGGACTACTAAAAACTACTGAATGAGGACTACTAGACTACTGAATGAGGACTACAAAAGATTACTGAATGAGGACTACTAAAGATTACTGAATGAGGACTACCAAAGATTACTGAATGAGGACTACCAAAGATTACTGAATGAGGACTACTGAAAACTACTGAATGAGGACTACTAAAAACTACTGAATGAGGACTACTAAAAACTACTGAATGAGGACTACAAAAGATTACTGAATGAGCACTATTCAAGACCAAATGTTTGCCCAGACTGTATACTGTTGACTTGAGTTGTGATGGTTGGTGGCAACTTTATTGACATAATGTGGTTCATCATGCCAATGTAAAGTGTTACCCAAGATGTTTGGAGTTGCCAAGCTGCAGAGCTACAAAGACTACCTGCCAAACATGTTAGTCAGTGTACCTGAAGCACTCCAAGCATTGTCTACCCAAGAGACATCATCACCCAGTACTACCACTGTTCTGTGGCTGATATAATCTACAGTCGCTCTCTGCCGCTGTTTTGGCAAGAGTACTGAGGGAGACAGGTGACAAGTTTAATCTCTTCACTCATCAGAGATAACCAAATACATTGGTCAGGGCATTGAGCTCTTACATATGATGACCAGGTCAGGGTAGGTTGACATAATGTCAGCGACATGGCATCTCTGGGACACACAGCAAGGGATCCCCTCATCTGGAATCCTCTTACACTTTACTTCACGTCTTCACTACAGCACCCGTAGCGAAGTTAGCCCATCCAGCTTTTCAGAGATACAGTATCGTCAAACTAGTTTCCTTTACCTAAGAAACTAGATGTTTTGACTGGGTTCAGGTGTTTCCTTTTTCCTTGCTAGCAATAGTATATCCAGCGAACAATAGTAGTGCCAGTGCCGGTAAGAGTTCTCGGCTAAAACCCACTCTAATTCCATAGTTTTCTTTTGTTTGTTGTTCGTATGCCACTGTTCGGATGCTCCAAAAGCTATGACATATCATTTATCCATTCCTATATACTGGGTCTGACCCATAATGCTAACCATGCTCTGCCTGTGGTTGTGACCAGGCCACTGCCCCAAAGACCCCAGAGGTTAGGCTACTCATTAAAGGGTGTATTTTGCCAGGATGGTTCCTGAGTGATGCTTTTTCATCACCACAGGCTGGGTTAGCGTGGGGTTATTTTTGGGCCACCCCCATGTTGTCCCCCTATTTATGGCTGGCTAACAACCATGACTGCCGTCTGAGATTTTTCCTACATCATTCTTGTTACAGGACACCAGCATATGTCAGTCCGTCGATCTGACGTATCTATTATATTAGGTGGTCCACAGAGGCCAAAACCCAGCCAGTCATTGCTGTCATCATTGTGTAATAACAGCAAACTCAACTGAAGGAGTTCCTAGGGCACTAAATGACAACTGGTTTCGACCGAAGAAAGGTATGGGTGATTCAGCTGCGTGGACTTAACCCAAAGCATTTAACCAAAAGCATCCAAATTGAAGGAATATTGTTATTCCTCTAAAGATCCCAATGCTATATAATATACATGACACAGTACAGTCAAATGAATGAATAAATGTTGATTTTATAGGATGTAGCCTTGGCTTACAATATCCATCCACTCTGACAACATGACCTAACACCATCTGGGTTAGAGGTGGAGAGTGTAGTCCGGGTATATCAGTGTAATTACACAAACGTGTTAGCCTGCACATTATTATTAATTAACATTCACATTGTTATAATTGATTGGTAAAGTGCTTTTGTCACTGACAAACCTGTCGTTCCAAACCCAATCCATGATCACGGTAATACATCCGTTTAAATATGCCCTACCTGTCCATATTAAATAAATGCCAGTACTTTAAATGTAATATCGAAAGCCCAAACATATCACTCACCTAATGTTTTGACGGCAATCTGCCGCGTCAAAGGTGGCGGCAGGTTGATGCATACTAAGTCCACATCCTGATGAAGCAAAACTTCGTCGATTTTATTGGTATAAAATGGTACGTTCATTTCCTTGGCCAGCTCCTCCGCTTCCTCCTGAGTTCGTCCCCATAATGCCGTAACCGCGAATCCTTCGTTCTTCAAAAGGGGAATAATAACCCGCGCAGTCAAGCTGGTGCCAAACACTCCGACCCCGGGAAGCATGGCTCGAGTCCCCGTTTTCACGACCAGCTTCACAGCATAGCAACGCGGCAGACGCGGGGATAAGTGCGATGATGAACATCAGGTTGGCCATCCAATTCGCATTTTCGCATTTGATTTGCTTGGTTTATCTAATATTTTACAGTGTCCTCTGGTATTACAAAAATAAAACGAAAATCGGCGTCTTCTAGTCATTAACATACAAATTCATCACTCCTAATTATCCGCTTTTGGCTAGAAACGCGCTCCGCACTCGATGAAGGGCATGCCTCCTATCTGCCTTTCATGCAACGCCCTCCTTACAGATAACGAAACCACTAAACTAAGTGACGAATTCTTCTTACCCGCGTAGGGCTGTGAAAACCATATACATTTCCTTCATTAGGCCTCACAGGATTTCTGTATTTAAAAGCATGCAACGGCGATAATCCAGCGGTATTACGGCGCTTGTTATTGATGTTGCAACCCAGTTCTGCACTGACTGTGCGGGATACGTCAGTCTCCTAGGTTGATCCGCTCCCATTTTAACCCTCTCACTCCTGGCAGGAATTTGACGCTTGTCATACTAATCCTCACAGGTGCATAGATGGACAGTTCCATACTTAAAATACCTATTATTTCCAGTTAATCTAGTCTGACGAAATACTATGTCAGTATATATGTAACAACATTATATTCTCAATATATGTAACAACATTATATTCTCAGCTGTGTGCGCAGCAGAGCCTATAGCTACGTTTTACATAGAATCATGGCATTTAAACGTACATGTATGGTAATGATATAGCGTGAGCGAAAATAAATAATCGTATTTGTATGTATGCCCATTAATTTAGTAGAATGATAGTCCTGTTATTGTGTAATATCGTAAAAACCTATCGTATGATCTTATTTCGTATGATGGCCTTGAACAGTAATTTACCATATGCTGCAGTAGCAAATGGGCATATAGTAGAGGCAACAAAGAAAGAAAAAACGACCTCATTGGCAGTTGGCATATGTTATCATATGAGTGACATGAGCTACTTTGAATTCTGTAGCACAGGCCACAAGCCTGCGAGTGGAAGGGAACTCAGTTTCATTATGATAGTTTGCTGTTGGTGGTTGGTGGGTGTCCCTTTGGTTGATGCTTGGCAGTGTGGGTGGATTGATTTCCTGCCTGTTGGGCCCTATCTGGGGCCTCCCCCGGAAAGGGCCACGGTGTCACTGGACCCCCCTGTCTGAGCCCCAAGGTCTTACGCTGCTATATTATTGTGCTGGGGGAGAAGGGTCTACATTTTCCCTGTCTTCTGTCATTTCAAACTTAAGAGGACACTTGTAGAGTACCAGGCTTGACTCGTTGCGGTCCTTGTCCAAAGTCCTCATGGTTTTGTTGCAGACCAAGATGATACCTGACGATTTCATCTGCCACTTTGCTGACCCCCTTGGGGTTTAAAGCTGGGTGTTTTGTGAAAGCACTTTGTGACATCTGCTGATGTAAATGGGCTTTTAAAATAAATATGATTGATTGATTGACTGTATGCTGCATTGCTCCTGGACATCTTTTAGAGTGTGACCGTGCAGACATTTCACAGAGAGTCTACTCCCAGATTCTGTCATTTTGCTTTATTCCACTGCTACTCACTCTGAAAGGATAATGTGATGCATTATTTCCAGGCCTAGTAGAGCACCCACTTCGATCTGACAAAGTGCTACGCTGTCTATGCGGTCTCTACAACTGACAAGTCATCAGCCACAATCAATTCACTGAATGGAAAACTAAAAACAAATTGCATGTCACCTAAACCTTAGGCATCAATATGCGCGTGATCAGTTCAGGCCTGAAGCTGTGGGGTGACAGAGCACAATTTTTCTGTCATTTATTCTCTAGCCACTATAGACTTGCTTACACAATTCACGGCATAATCGATTGGTTTGTCTTGGGCAGAGTGTCGTTGACTCTGCAAACAGCAGTGCTAACAATGTTGGAATATTGTGTTAGAACTTGGCCCTAGCTCTTTGAGGACATTTCTGGACCAGTGAGAGGTCAAAGGTCAGTTCAAGGCCTGAAGTTCAAGGTTCTGGTTCCATCCTGGTCCAGTTAAGTTATAACTTCTCTCCAAATACAGATCTAATATCAGATCACCCTGAATGAATTCCAAAGCATAATCACATATAGATAACACAACATTTGACTTTGGACCAGTGGTTAAGGGCAACTCTGTGATGGGTCCAGGGAGTGGTGTTCTCTTCTCCTCCACATGAAAGCAATCACTGAGCAGGCTAGGAGGAAAGTAAAGAGATTCCATCTAACAATCGTCCAAACAAGCCTACAGCTGTGGGTGAAGAAAGATGGAACTTTACTGACATTTCTTGACTCTTATAATTACAGATTATTATTTTTAAAAAGGCAGATAATGCCCCTTACCTTATTTTTACACAGAAATGATGTTAATACAGCAATCATTTCAATCAATAAATCCAAATTAAAATCAGGAGTAAGGGCTGATGATGCCTTGTTCTCATATCTGAGGAGGGAGTCTTAAACGGCACCTCTGTCAAGTTGAGTCAATCGGGTGTGAGTGTGGTATGACGCACAATCAGAGCAGACTGAACAACACTGGAACACGTGCTGCCTCTGGTAGACTCCTATTAATGAATTGAACTAGATGCTCGTGCAGCTGATTTTACGCAGACAGATGGCAAACACGTCTTGCCGTGGGCCATGTGACAGGGCAGCATATGACTCGCCTGTCTGGGATGGTGTGTGTGTGTGTGTGTATGTGTGTCTGTTTCTAAAGGTCAAGTAGCTAAAGGCAGATGGTGACAGAAAGAGGCACACTCATGGACTTACTAAGATTCTTCTCGGCACACCTTCGTACCTGTGGATGACAGTTTTAGCTAGTATTGAAACTTGGATGAATTCTTAAACATCTCCTCAGTCAGTCAACATGGCAATATAGGAGGACTAGTGCACATGCAGCCCACACATGGTTTCCTAACATTATGGGGAGCAGAAAAATAATAACCCTATTTTCCCTTTGCCTTAACCTAAAGCTCAACCTAAAGATTGTCTCTCAACCAAACTCTAATGCCTAATGCTTAGCAATTAAAACATAAACCTTATTGTAACCCTACTGTAAAAGATAATAAATATTTGTGTTAAAGTTCACTTGGTGGAGTTGTTCCTGAAGGCACATGAAAACAAGTGAAACCTAAAATCTCTCACATGTCCCTTACATTTGCAAACAACACATAACCACGGCATTTCCCTCCCCGATAAATACAATGCTGAAGTCCACCAACAAACATGGGTCAGCTAGAGAAGCTACCTATCTTCATGTAGCTTGTAGTTAAAGATCATGCCCTCTTTGTTGACATTACTGCCAAAGAACAGAAACATTGTATGGTGGCTTTAGACAATAGTTTGCTAATGCCAGTTTGAAGTCATTAAATTCTGTCAGCTCTTTTACCTTTTGTAGTTTGAAATTTTTTGGAGTAGGATAACATTGACTTTAACCCAATTATGAATCTGGGCCAAACTATCCCTTTAATGAACACATATTATTCATATAAAGAGATAAATAATGAATAGATATTGTAAAATGCTCATTTGTATTTTGATCTAATAAGTACCTGCCATTAGGAAGAGCAGGCTCATTGCAGAGTACAAAATGATCCAAACTATTCTTCAATCTGTTAAGCAATCTGGGCTTTGTCACAAGGGCGTGTAGTGATGAGATTAAAATTATACTCAGCAGTTTATATCAGGAGTGACTAACAGGTCATACAGAGGGCAATAATTAATACATTCTTAAGTGTGAAACAGATGAAAGTGAATGCTAGAGGCAACACAGTAAGTGCTTATGATCATATTTGTGAACATCACAGAACTGTAAATTCTCCCTCTCAGATTCTATGACCTACCACATCTACCTGCCTGTTACATTGTTCCTACCACACCTACTTGCCTGTTACATTGTTCCTACCACACCTACTTGCCTGTTACATTGTTCCTACCTACATTATTAATAAACTTTATAAACGGGGTGTCTTGAATCCTGAATGTTGATTGGATGATAGCTATGTTTTATGAAACTGTGCGCCGCAAATATTCCATCCCTTTGTATTTCTCTAAATGCCCTGGTTAATAAAAGCAATAAGGCATTGTGGCTTTGTGCTATATTGCCAATATACCGCGGCTAATCACTGTGTCCAGTGTTATAGAAATGTGTTGAACTGATGTATTAATGGGCTGTACATTTTATACAGAAAGTTTGGTGCAAGATGTAGTGTCACCAATCACTTCTTTTACATGCCATATAACACACCCCAATCTACAATGGCTTTGATTCATGACCTGACATTCATGACCTGACAATACTTACCTGACTGGCTTTCACCCAGGCAATGGCCTTGCTTCAATCCTAAACCTAAACCAATCAGTCAATTAAGGAAATGTATTTATAAAGCCCATTTTACATCAGCAGTTGTCACAAAGTGCTTTTACAAAACACCCAGCCTGAAACCCCACAGAGAAAATAACTAGTGTTGAAGCACAGGTCAGAATCATATTCCCAACCTTACCACTTTAACTTTAACCCTTTCTCTTAACCACGACCCTTATACTCATCTCTTACCCCATACTTGGATTAGCGATTCAATATCTGTAATTGCTCTTTGTTAAATTTGTTGCTTACTGGATGCAGAGTCCTTCAAACCTGAGTACCTTCTCAGACCACAATGATTGTCAAAGGGCTGGCTGCCCCCTGGTGGCGGGATTCTAGTGTTCTGACATTAATATCATGGGTACTATTCAGAATAGGTTGGTGCAGTCTTTGTGTAAATGGCATGGAATTACCTTGGAATATGAAATATTGCATATTATTATTAAACTCCCACCAGAAAAATATAACAGCTGACAAAAAACTATACAGTTCTGATATTACTCAGCATTTTTTATATTTTTACTCAGGGATGTGCATATTATTCAAAGGGCTTCTTCCACTGCACGTCTGCACACAAGAAACCTCCGACTAGAGTCTGAGGTGTCCACTTAACAGCAGCTGAAACAAACACACGAACAGATACGCTACTATACATAGAGAAAAGACAGTGATTTAACAGGTACTACTATCACATTCAACAAAGCATTCATAATAATAACCACATTGAGGTGGTTAAGATTCTCTTGTTCAGAGTGTTGTGACATATGTGAGCTTCCTATATAGCCCCATCTTTCTTCACTAAAGTCTCTTCTGCTTTTCAGCTCAAATAAGCAAGATGTGCTTCATTTATTTCAATTTTATTTAATGTTTTTACACTAATAACAACTTGCTGTTTCATATCACAGAATCAAAGATTTCATCTTTGGTGGCTAAAAAAACCCAATAAAAAATAATAGACATTTTCAATTAATCAGCAACAACCTATTCTCCAGGCTTCTGTAAAATCCATTCTGTGAGATCTCCTCCAAAGTCCAAGCAGGATCTTCAAAAGGGCCGTGTCCCCAATGGTGAAGAGAAAAACACAGACAAAACATATCTGCAAACAACTTGATGTACAGTTTAGGACACAGCCTCCAACCCGCCCCCGCCCCCTGCCCACATACCCCCCTGCCCACATACCCCCCTGCCCACATACCCCCCTGCCCACATACCCCCCTGCCCACATACCCCCCTGCCCACATACCCACCCACCCTAACATCACAAGACTCCAGTCCTGAAAAGTAACACTTAAAGAGTAATAGAGAATCAAGTAAAACATTATAGTTTACAGTGCGGGCAGACACTATGACTTCAAAATATACAGGCGTAAGTGAAGGGAGACACAACCACACACGGGAGACAGAAGGCTGTCTAAATGATGGTCGACATTAAAGCAACAGAGATGTTTGTTCACTACACACTGTAGAAAAATACAATGTTCTGGTTATAAAATACTGCACAGCTACGAAAAGGTTAAAAACAAACTTTGGAGGTATATGCAGGTGTTGGGTTCCAAAATGTCAGGAACTTTCAATAAATTCCCTTGTTTTCCAGAAATACTACTGGGTTCCCTCTTTATATTTTTTATTCAAACAATCCTCCAAAAAGTATTTTTTGAAAAAAACTGGGAATTCTATTTAAAGCTCCAGGAATTGTTTAACCGAGTACAGGAGAGCTTTGTGAGTGAGTCCTTTCTTTCTTTGACCCCAGTATTCTCAGATACCTGGTACCTGCTGCCTATATAACTAGAGTTAATGTGCCTTAGAATTCACAGATGTCCTTCCCTTCCCAGTGGAGAGGCAGTCTAACAGGAACTTGTTTTATTACTGACAACTCATTTTTGCTCATGATAATAAATTTGAGTCCAAATGTGTCTCCAAATCAAAGCATTAGGTGTTGATAACATCTTTATATCATATTTACAATCTAAAGGTGATAGTGCTTTTTCCCTGCTAAAGAAGCATGTTTGACTGTGTGTGTACAAATTGTCTGATATTGATGAGCACGTATTACCCATTAGGTCTCAGTCTTTTTGGCACGTTTGTTCCTGTACATATACATCAAAATGATTCAATGGAGTAGGTTGAATACCTAAAGAACAAAATGAAACCTAAAGAACATTCATGTGACATTTAAAAACAAATATGGGTGTTATATATCTATATATATATAAAAAATCCAGATATAAAACAACTGATTCATATTGACCACATGGTCCTCTATGGTTGCTGTGAGACAGCATGTTTTCAGTAACTCTGTTTCTGCTCTCCTGAGAGAGAAAACCCTTATGTTGAACCAGCTTTTAACACCGAGAGCTTTTTCACACTGAGAATCAGAGTGTATTGTCCTCTAGTACAGAATCTTGGTTTGCTGCCGTTTACATTTTAGTCATTCAGATGACTGTTCAGAGATGATAGCCTAAACACTTCTATTATCCCAGCCAAGCAACGCAATGAGCAGAACAGCTCAGTCGGCAGTGTCACTGCACCGCTATGCTATACAGCGAAGATGGAGCAAAACAGTGACCTTTAGTGTCCCTAACATTGGCTCGATAAAACATACTCCTCACCCAAACTCACACACAGTGGTTAAGCCGGGCACATAATGACTCCAACCAGCACATCTTCCTGTTTCAACTGTCAAGCAACAACATTGATGGAGGGTCACAGAACGGTTGACAGACTCATTAGTTGGCTGTCATTCAGCTGTAGCCTCTAACCGGCTTGTAATCATCCTATATGTTGATGGAGAAAATACATGGGACTTGGTATATGAAATACCGCGATAGCCCATGTTGTTCACCATTTTGTAAAGAGGTGAAAGAGCTAAACATGCATTTAATGAAGGTAGGATCTTTTCATTCCCGGCATACGCACCCATACGCACATATTCCAATTATCACAACTCTTTGTATTTAACATATTTAACATGGGCTAAGTAACAGGATATATACTATGGCTATTTCCCAACAAGTTTCATTTATTAACAGGGATATAGAGCCATAGGCTCCATTGAGGAGAACTCCAGTATGTACCATCTTTGGCCTTTCAGGGCTTAATGAAATGTCTGCAACATATAAATAACAGCAACATATTGCACCTTCAAATCCATGGCCTAACCACTGTCCCACCCCTGAAAAGAATAAATTAATTATTTCGATCTAATCCTAACTTGCGTTTTCTAGTCCTTGTGAGTAAGCCAGGTGCATCCAGTTACCTTACTTCCTTGCTTCCTCCGTTTGCTTCGAAGATACAACTTCTGTGTAAGTAGTAACGGACAAAGAAGAGAGTGACAATGGGGCTGAATATGTTGACATTTGACCTCACATTCATTAACAAAGGGACAACAGCTCCCAGAACACTAAAACAACAACTTCTGGGACAGACATATACTCTGGGCTTGGACCTTGCAAACATTCACTTGCAAAAGCAGGACAAATGGCACCCTATTCCCGAAATTGCGCACTTCTTTATATGAGGGCCAATCAGGCTATGGTCAAAAGTAGTGAAGTGTACAGGTACTAGTGTGCCATTTCGGAACTGCATTAACACTGCCATCCATAATGAATGGCCACAAACAGACATGAAAAGTTAACACTGACAGTCAGGGAAAGAGGACAAATTAAATAAAATCCACACAATAAACATCAATACACGTCAAATTTAAAAGTTAAAGTGTCAGAATGCTCTATCCTCCAGACGTCGCCATGAAACGTAGGCCTCAAACACACCTACAATCTCTCCACCAATCAGGACGACGCTATGACATCACACAGCCCCGACTGGTCATGAAGGCTAAGAAGTCCAATGTCCAATAACAAGGCCCCCCACCGACAATCTCCCGGCAACCCCAAGGTTATTTTTGTCCCAAAATGCCCCGTAATGCCGTGGTGACGGCCTGTGCACGGTTTTGTGGGCACAGCCGTTTAAGAATAGATGGTGATGACCTCACGTCCGCCCCCACGAACGAGGAGGACCCGGTTGAGACCCTCCAGCAGAACCTCCAGGAACTCCATGTCTGAGACGCCGGGAGTCAAAGAGGAATCACATCACATATTACTGTAGTTGTGCATCTACCACTTATAGTACTTTGCGATACAATCCACAAGTAAACATTTTAACCAACCGACCCAAACAGCGTCTGCCGTGGGCTGGTGAAAAAACCTTTGTAGTTCGCTTCGATGTGATACATCTATAAGACTTGCAGTTGAAGCTGATTAAACAGGCATTTGGCTGTGAAGGATACAATTCTCGTCGCCCCCTTTGTTCTTGGGAGGTCCAGGCATGTTGAGCAGAACCAGGTGTGCGCCCTGGGACCGGTTGACCACCACCTCATTCAGCTTGACCGCCGTGTGCATCCGGCGCACATTCGACTGGTTCCTGTATGACACAGTGGTGACAGTGAAGAAGCTGAACCCACCTCCACCCTGACCGATGTCTGTCAACTCAGCTGTGTTGGACTCATTCTGCCCCGTGGGATGCATTTACTCTTTTACCAGGTATTGTGGGCGCACTGAAAATGTGTTTATTATTTAAACCTTTATAAAGGTTTGGTGTTGTTCACCAGTTTTTGGCTAATTAGGACTCAGCCAACTGTAATGTAACCCTACTTCTCTGTTTTCTCAATTAACAGGCAATATCTACCTGTCTGTAAGATAACCAGACTTGCCCAGGGCCCGGCATTCAGTGACTATTGACAAAACACTTCTTAATCCAATCTTTCTTTTTCAGAATCAGCCATTTCAGATTTTCAGACGCTAAGCTTTTATAAGTCAGAGGTGAACATGCTGATGGTTAGGATAGCAAAACCTCGGATGTAATTAGCTCAGTCTGAATGAGGACTCGGACAGCAGCCAGGCAGACAAACCTCAAACAGCAGCAATGCAGTGGGACGGAAAGAGTTGCTGAGCAACACAGGAAAGTTGGCTACAGAGGTATACTAGTAGGAACAATGACTTAAGCCAGCTAACTTGACAAAATATTCTGAAATATCAACAGAAATAAAAAATAAAAAAATAAAAAAAAAGAATGCATTATATTTATATGGCGCTTCTCACGGACCGAAAGACGAAATTCAAAATCACATATCATGTACATCTTTCTTATTCAACTCTCATAATGGACAAAAAAACAACATAATTTTTTGGCTCATCTTATTCTTTCCCTAGGACTTGCACGTTCCAAACGCAGCAGCTCTGACCTCTAAACCACCTTTCTAGTGGTGTTTCTACAGTCACAGTTAGCTGGCTAAATTACTGATCCTGCGCAGTTACATGTAGTTCCCTTCCTTTTGATGAGCTGACTACTACGACAGACAAGCCTGTGGGTATGAAATATTCCTGCATTGTATACGCTGCATAAAACTAGTCGTAATGTCCTTTGATTGACCATGTATGGTCTGATCTGATACTGGGTTTTCAATGTGAAGCCATTGTTGGGACAGAGTGCAAAGGAACCTCAAAAAGGCAGAGCATCATATGCAAATAGCTTAAAGCAGAATGATCCTAAATACAAAAAAACTGTGCTTTCCATACAGTTGAGTGTAAGAACAATACAAAAAACGACTGTGACAACCAAGTGAAATAGATTGACCATCATGTTATATTCTTATTTCTTAATCATCTTATTTTAAATACATGGGCAACAAAATACCCACTGTATGGAAAGAGCAATTGTGTTTGCAAAAGCTACATGACATGATGCCAAGCAAATTTACTTCATAGAAGCTTTTTTAGAGGAGCAGGTCATGAAGGGTATGCATGCGCACGCACACACACACACACACACACACACACACACACACAAACACACACACACACACACACTCCCAGTGGCTAGGAGGTCAACAAAATGGAGGAGACAGAACAGCTACATCGGCACAAACATCCGCACGCACACACACGCGCACGCACACAGCCTGTGACACTATCGTGAAGAGAAATGTGACTTACAGACTCTCCCACTCTCTAGAAGAAGGAAAGCAAAGACAAAAACAACAGAAACAAACTCAGATGCTTTCTAGAAAACCAAATGCATATCGGCAGGCCAATCACCCCAACAGTAAAGTACAGTGCTTCCCTTCACTTTTGAATCAGTGGTGTTTTCACACCTGGATAGAAGCAAAAATGTGGGAAAATACAGTACAGACGTTGATTTGAAAGTGAGCGATCCCTTTAAAAACAGTCCTTAAAATGTCTCTGTGGGTCAGGAATCCAAATCCTGACTGGAAATTTAGGTTTTTGTCTGTATTTGACTTGATCTACTAGACTCAGCGTGCAATTTGAGATGATGTGTTCAGAGACACAGAGACATGATGATAATTAGTGTGGTGGTCAGCATAGCGAGGCCCAACTCTGGATTGGTCCACACATACACACGCAGTTAACATGGAACATACCAATGGAGCTTAGACACACCATGCGGGCAGTGTTACCATTTCAAACCGACAGGCTCAGGGCAGCTGAATGGAATACTACACATACAAACCCATGTTTCTACAGAGAACCCAACCTACTGGACCGTCTGAAGGGCCACCAGAATCACTATCTAGGATAAAAAACAAGTGGAGGGTAGCGGCTGACTTACGGCTTCATATTGAAGAGGTCACGCACGCCCATGTTTGCCTCAGCCCGGTTGCGGTTGCGTTCGGCGAGGAACTTGTCCTTGGTCCAAGTCATGTGAACCCGGTCGGGGCCGGTGTCGGCTTTATCGTTGAGCGCGGCGTGAGAAGCGGTGTTTCTGTCATGGATCAGCTGAGCCTAAGTATACCAAGAGTGAGGTGAGAAAAGAAACAGAGAACGAAAGGAGACGAATGGAAACCTGTTACCAAGAACACCTCCGTGTACAAAAAAAACTGACATTCTAAAGGGAAAGTGTCTAAAGGTTCAATTACAAGAGAATCCTTGAAGAGTGCAACGGCACCAGTGTTTTCCACACAGACCAACAGCCATTCAGGATGGGACCAAGTACTGACAGGAGCTAACACGGAGACTGAATAATGAAGATAACCATTGGAAATAAACCAGGTAGACGGTGTGAGTGTTACAGGCATCCATGGGAAATGAACCAGGTGGAGGGTGTGAGTGTTACAGTCATCCATGGGAAATGAACCAGGTGGAGGGTGTGAGTGTTGCCGTCATCCATGGGAAATGAACCAACTGGAGGGTGAGTGTTGCAGTCATCCATGGGAAATGAACCAAGTGGAGGGTGTGAGTGTTGCAGTCATCCATGGGAAATGAACCAGGTGGAGGGTGTGAGTGCTGCAGTCATCCATGGGAAATGGACCAGGTGGAGGGTGTGAGTGTTGCAGTCATCCATGGGAAATGAACCAGGTGGAGGGAGGGTGAGTGAGGCAGACACCCATGGGAAATGAACCAGGTAGAGAGGGGGTGGGTGTTAGTCATCCATGGATGAGTAACTGGAGGACTGGAGGTATGAACGAAAGGACGACGACATTGGAGGCATTCAGATGAAGCCCAGTACATGGAATACATAGGCCCATATTGTGAATAACCAGCCCAGTCCCACAGCCCCAGCCACCAACAGACATCAACTGACACCAACTGACATGAACTGACATTCATTGACTAACTCTCACTAAATCTCACTAACTGACGTGAATTGACATTCATTGACACTAACTGGACATGCTGACTGGATGTTACGTACACTTCAGGGTCCCTTGCTGTTAGCAGCTGTGGCTGTGTGAGCCTGGTCTCTGGGGGTGGGGTAGGGTGGTGTCAGGTGGGCTGCAGTCATGTTGGATTTGGGGACACATGGTGGGGGTGGGGTTGGGGGTTGCAGGGGACTACCTCTTCCTCCTGTGTTTCCTCCAGAGGTCGACTGGGGCCCGAATCTGAGCAAGAGGCTCCAGTCTGGTTCTTCCTCCTGATGGAGCTACGCGATTCGTCAGTGATACTCTGAATCTGAGAAACGTGTCCACCCACATCGCAGCCGAACAGGAGAGGGGGCCAAAGGTCATACAAAGAACACTCGAGCGAATGGGGGCTATGAGGGCCCAATACCCACAACATACTGACCTATGACACATCGATTTCCTGTTTGTATATAGGACATCACTTAGGCAATAACAGAGATTTTTCAAGCTCAGAGGTGAGGTCACAGGCTGTTTCTTATTAAAAAAAATAAGAGATTAATAAGAGAATAACAGATTATAAATATGTGTCTAACCAAGTCACCATGTGAGAGAATGCCAGTATTGATAACCACTATGTATTTTGTGCACTATATGTGAACGAGTTCCTCTGAAGTGAATAGGGTGCTATTTGGGACATCACATAAAAGGGCTCCTGTTATGTCATTGTAGAGAATGTGGTTGCTGATAGGGGGCGCTGTTACCTCTCGCTCCCTCTCTGTCCTGGACAGCTGCATCTGTTTGAGCATCTGAGAGCGCTGCTCCATCACTAGGGTCTTCTCATAGGTGAAGGCTGAGATGTCACTGTCTTGCTATTCAAACACACGCAGACACACCAACTTGAGCAATATGTCTGACTTGATTGACTTATGTTCATTATTATCAAGGTCAGTGCCCCAGATGTCCACAGCTGGGCTCACCATCTCCACCACCTCCACCTCAGCATCCAGACGGAGGTGATACATGAACATCTGAAGGTCCTTCTTCAACTGAATACTGTTGTCATCCATATTAGCCACTGTGAAGATACGCATCTTACACTTTCTCCAAACCTGAGGGGTGGAAACAGAGAGAGAACAACTATTTGATCTGTGTGTAAGGCAGTCATATTCACTAACATAGTATGTAGTGTATCATTGACTGTATTTTATATATATATATATATATATATATATACACACATACTATAATTATACACACATACTATTTTGTCTATAATCCGAGGTTTCCAAAATATGGGCAACTGGAGAAGTTAAAATTAAATGAAAGCAAACAATAGTTTTTCAGTGTTAATCTAAGGTGAAATGTTATGTCAGCTGTGTGTTGAGTGTTATGTTTAAAACCAAATACAGTTTGTGAACATGAGATGTCATATCCTAAACAAACCCGTTTGAAAGTAAACCTGTACTTCAAGAGAGAAATAGAAAAGTTTTAAGGTATATGACTTTCCACTTGCCCAGGAAGTGAGGATTATAATGAAGCATGTAAACGCGAGCCTGACAGAAAGTGTGTGCCGTTGCCGTTGATACCGTACCTTGTGCTGTCGGAGGAGGAATGGCAGCAGCATGAGCAGTCCCCCGTCGTGGACAATCCACCAAACATCTATGGTGCCTTCGCCCAGGCGGTCTGCATTGGTGGGGAAGCTGTCCACGTTCTTGGCCACTAGCAGGGCCTGATGGGCCGCCGTGGTCTCACGCACCGTTTCTGAACAGGAGACAGTGAGGAACACTATGTAAAAATAGTCCAGGTTCCCATTTTTTACATTCACAGATTTTTCACCTCAGGGATTTTGACCCGACCTTTGTGATGATATTTGAAGGGAGTTATGCAACATGCAGTAAGGGTTGTGATGAGCTGCCTCACCAAGCAAATGCCCAAGACCGCTGTGTGGCGCCAGGGTTTGAATTCCACTGGGTTACACTGCCTCACCTATGAAGTTCTTCCAGGACACAGTGTCGTTGGCTTGCTTCCAGGTCCCGGGCCATGCCATGAGGACCGTGTTGTGCTTCATGCCACCCAGGCCAGCCGACTGGATCAAGTGGGAGAAGCCATCGCGCAGGTTGGACGACGCCACCACGTGGCAGAATCCCTTGGTACGCTCCGTCGTCATGGACGACTTGATGTTCTGATGGAAAAAGGAGAAAATAAGGTCTACAATAGGTTTTCCTCTTCTTAAAGACTCAGGCGTATTTCGGGTGCCACCTGTGGCATGACGTTTGCAACCGTCTCTCTGAGTCACTGGAAATAGTTTTGGTCGACCAGTAGATGTCAGGCTGTGTCCAGGGATGCACCCAAAAACTTGAGTGGTTTCTCAGAGAGACAGTGGTCTATGGAGGTTGTGTCTCTGTTCTCCATAATACAATGACTCTAGATTCCAACCATGTTCCTTCAACCTATCAGTTTGGCTGCAGAGTCGAGGAAGGAGAAGAGGCAAGGAAAGGAACCCACTGACCACGACTCAGACTCAGGCACACAGGGATAACCTCAGACCATTCATACATTACCTGCTCAGATTTCTTGACCTCAGCCTCCTTGGTCATGTAGGTGCCCTCCAGCACAGAGCCGACGATGGTCAGGCCTTTCCCTGCTTTGAGCTGAGTGCAGAAGGAGAGCAGGCGGGGATGCTTCACAACATGGTCTGAGTCCAGGTTGAGCAGAACCAGCAGCTGGGGCCTATGACCAGGGAAAACAAGGGTGTTCAGACATCAGCATAACTAAAGAATAGTTACATTACAAATCAGGTGGTTAAGACCATGACTGCTGATTGGCTGTAAGCTGTGGGAAATAACAGTACACCACAACCCAAATGTTTATTCCAGTCAAATCTCCAATTCCTTTCGGTGGTTTTAATTGGGGAACATTTTAAATGTGAATTGTTTGGGTAACTTTTTTGAACTGACTAGAATTAAAATGGAATCCACCCCAACCCCACATTACACATAATTAACCTTTACATTAAAAGGTGTAACTTGATGTAGATCATGTCCTGTCCTCCACCAGAGATTTGTTCAAAAATCCAAGTTATGTAGCATAACAGATCCAACTTATAACCCCACAGACCTGTGCCTGCTAGTTCAACATCCTGTAGCGCAGTGATCCCGTTCCCAACGGCTGTCAGTCAAAACTCACACAGCACGGTGAAGCGCAGCCCTTGACGCCAGCCATTATGCACTTATCAGCGATCCAATCAGTGATTTACAACCACTACATGGGTGGAAGCGCCAGGACCCACACATATCAACATGTCATGGGACACCAAACATCTGCAGGTTACTGGAATAACCGCTGGTCCATAACACACAGTTCAAACCATCCGGATCAAAACTCAAGATGGGATTCCTCTGGGGTTCAGTACATGGCTGTTGCTCTTGAAAGGTGGTTTTAAAGAGGCTTTGGAGAGGCAAAAGCACTTCGTATCCAGCCGTGTACGGTAGCAAGCACCAGATGGCCCAGGGAGAAACAACCATTCTGACACTAGATTAGGGGCATCATCACGTGGTTGTTTCCTGACGTGAACGCCTCCCTTTTTGGACAGGCACTTAGGTTGACATTACAGAGAAGTGTAAGAGATGAATTAAATAATCTTCTCTGTTTGTCTGGATTATTACTCAAGTAAGAAACGCTAACACCTATCTATGTCCTCTCAAACCTCAACAAACATGCACGCATAAGGTTAAAAACATGTGCGCGCACACACACACACACACACACACACACACAAACACACAAGCAGAAATGCACGCGAAGCACAGTCACACACACCTCCAGTTCTTGGTGTGTGGCGGAGCCTCCTCCAGTCGGATCAAAGCGTAGCGGGCAGCGTTCAGGGACAGCCCACGGATACCATCGCCCCACTCTTTCTCCGCCCTGGTGACGGACAGAAAGAGAGAGAAGAAAAAGAGTTAGAAACACAATCAAACATGCACCCTAACTGCTAACTGACCAATCTGCTAACTCTTACCCTCTGTATTCGATGTACTTATAGATGCAGCCGGCGATGAGCATGGCCACCAGGGCATAGAACCAGGAGGATATGAACATCAGGGAGAGACATAAACTGGCGCCTAGGAAGGAGAGGGCCCTGGAGAGGGAGGACGGAGACGGGGTTCACCGTCAGTCAAATGGGAATACGTTTTGACAGCTCAGAAATGACTTAACCTCAAACATATGCCATGAGTTGGCAGACAGATTGCATAATCTCAGATACACTGTCAGGCTATATCATATTGTATATGACGGTTTCCTAGCGGGTGTGTGCGTGTGTGTGTTTGTGTGTGTGTGTAAGAAAAAGAGAGAGCAGGTGACAGGCTGTATGTGTGTGTATATTTTATCTCTCTTCTGTGGCAACATCCCCCTCAACTGAATAACCCCTTCAGGGACAGCAGAGACGTTTGGGTTGGGTTGCTAGGTTTGTTGCTAGGCTAACAGGTGCGACTAGAGACTGCTACAGTACTGAGGACCTCAGGTTAACTTTAATTTGTGTGAATAGGGTTAATTAGAAGGTATATAGAAGACAGCATTTTGACATGATTCATATTAAGAAGTATGCTATATTAATGTTGTTTTTTTAAACAGTGACACTTTGGATAGTGATTTGAGAGGGCATTAGAATGGCCAGCTGTACCATTTTAAGTGACAGAGAAAGGACCTTCTTACCAGTGGTAGAACTTGAAGCGGGGTCTCCAATTGGGGGTACGGAGCAATGTCTGGAGGGCACAGGCCAGGTTGACAAACAAGTAGCACATCAAAAAGAACCTGAGAGAGAGACAGAGAGATATATAGAGAGACGGAGAAACAGACAGAGAGACAGGAGGAGAGAAACATACGAAGAGACAAAAAGAAACAGAGAGAAGTACAGAGAAAGAGAAAGACAGACAGACAGGAAGAGACAGACAGGTAAAGAGAAGTTAGATGACACTGAATTACCAGTCATTTAGTGGGTCTCCTGAGACCAGATCTACAGTACTGCCATAACACTACATAACAGTTAATAGGAGAGCAAGTGGGAGGGGGAGGAAAGAATCAAAGGGGGGAATGAACGGGAGGAAGACAGAGTCTACGGGTTAGAGCAGCTTACCAATAACTGGAAGTGTGCTAGGTTTTATCATTGACAATGACATTAAAATACATCAAACTGCTCCTGTAGGGTACTCTGGGTAGGAATGACTGTTAAATGATGTTCATGTGACATGAAGGGGCAGATACAAGAGGAAATCCACACAGCAGCCCAGATATTACCCACAACATGTAGTTCACAGGAAAAGATTGCCCTTACAGACACAGTGATTGCTACATAAAGATAGCAGACAGGATGTGAGAATGAGCAAAATGACTGATCTCTAATTCAATCGCATTTAGAGGAACGTGGTAGAAAATGTAGTTAATTTTCAATGTCAAGTGATCCATGGTGTTGAAATCTTTCTTCTCTGGCCATCTATGGCATCCCGACTCTACTAATTTCTGCAAATAATTTTTTGAATGTTGTATTATTTTATCCTCATAAATTGTTGTGCTATTTCAATATGTCTATTCAGGATTTGTTAGTATTCCAGTTTGTGTGTTACGATGAGAACAAACCCACAGTAGATTTGGGGTAGAGGGCTACTTACATGGAGAGGATGGGGGCCACAGCATCCAGAGAGGCGATGAGAATGCCGATCTCACAAATCCCAGCAGTCAGGAGCAGGGCCCAGGTGGGTTCTCCATTAGCCTTCCCATGACCAAACACCTGGAACACAGGAACACTGGTCAGACAGTCAGAAGGTGTGTGAGGGTTACTTGTTTAGGTTGTGGTTCTCTGTCACCTCAGTATGTCCCAAAAGAATGCAGGGAATTGGTCTGAATGGGTCTGAATGGGTCGCCGTACCGAGATTGGAAGGACAACTTGTTTCTAGGTTCTAATCCAACCAGATTACGGACTACTGCAACATGTGACAGATTAACAATGATGGATCTGGATCCAAAATGAGTCCTCTGAGCAGAAGTTTGATTCTGTCCATGAGAACATGCGATGTTCAAAATACTGCACGATCTGTCCTCTCCACTGCAGGCTGTGTCATATTTCACAGGAATGTTCACCTTATTGTTCCCACGCATTGTATCCCATCCTGCTATGGGCGAATGAGGATTTGGAACAATGTCATCTTGCGCAATAGTTCACAGCAGCAGTGTGTGTGTGTGTGTGTGTGTGTGTGTGAGTGTGAGATTCCCCTCAAGACCAAACACTTGACTTCACTGACGTTAAAAACAGCAGACAGCAATCCCTCCTGTCTTTTCTTTCCATAACACTCTCCCCGACCGCGAGATAGAGAAGATCAGGGTCTGGCCCCCGGCTTTCGCGCCCAGACTCGGTTGGATAATGTCCTATCTTCATAACGTGTGCTCTGACCTGTAAGAATGGCACAATGCCATCTCGTGCAATAGCCTGCAGGAGCCGTGGGGCTCCAGTGAGACTCTGAAGTCCAGCTCCACAGCAGGAGAAAAACGAGCCAATCACAATCACCCAGGGGGAAGGCCAGGCAAGGATGCCAATCACCAGGTTCCCTTTGACGGAGTCTCCAAACCTACGGCAGACAGACATATGACATTTTTATAATAATACCCATTAAATATTTCTCAATTGCAGCTGACAGAGACAGGCAGACAGAAACAGGCAGACCAGTAGTTAAGTAGACAAAGACAGACAGACACAGACAGACAGGCAGGTAGATAAGCAGATAGACAAGCTGCTACGATACGGAACACTGGTGTTGCTTATGTGCGAGTGTGAGTGGTGAAACAGCACCTACTTGTCTCTGAGGACCACTCCCTCGATGCAGGCGCCAAACAGTACCACAGAGCTAATGTCTGGGGTATGCAATTAAGGAATTTGCCTCAGGAGGGGAAAAAGAAAGCAGGGTCACATTCATTTGAGCACCAAATGGAGCAAAATAGGGAGAGAATAGTTGGACTTGTCCAATATGCACATTAGCACTTTCCCATGCACACAGTTTTTCTACAGACCTTTTGTCAGATATCAAATTTATAAGGCTGGGCTGATATTGTCATTAAAATCCAGTCAGATTAACTTGCCATTTGCATGTCAGTGTTTTCTAACTACTGAGGACCTCATTGTGCTTAGTTTAGCACTGGCCCATGAAGCCACCTCCAATGAAACTACCATTGTACTGTATTTGGACAAAAACATCGTATCCACAAGTTAATCTGACTCTGGAAAAGTAGATAAAAGGTTCCATTGTTAAAATCCCATGATATCCCTTAAGGGACGACAAACAGAAAGGATACAGATGAAGGTGGTTGTGGCGATGGCCATGATGGTTCCAATGGGGATGGACTTCTGGGCATCCCTCAGATCACCAGATCTGTTAGATCCAGCCATGATTCCTGTGTACAGGGTCAATAGAAAGGCCTTTGTTACAGAATTAATGAAGAGCTGAACTGGGTGGAGCATTCATTTCATATACGTAACCAGAGAAGTCACATTGAGATGTGCACCTGACCAATTCAAACACAAATCCTTTGGTTTCACTTGTCTTCTTATCACCAATCAACCACCTCAACCAACAAAATGGCCCTTACGCCTTCTCAAGAAATGTGCCCTCTCTTGCATGTACAGGTTGTTATCGTAAAATACATTTTTTTGTATTAACTGAAGAAATAAAGGTAAACAAAACGTGAATGAACGTTCATGTTAATGTACCCGTGACAGAGGGGAAGTAGATGCCGACCAGCAGGGTGAAGAAGGTGGTGATGTCGTTGACAACATAAGGCATGTTGATGTCCTGGGAAGTGTCTGAAACGGGCACCGACGGCTGGTGCTTCTTCTCTACTAGCATACCATTAGGACCATAATCCCCCCACATATTATCTACACAGGGAGAACAAGAAATGGATGGAAGGAGGGAGGTACAGCAGAGAGGTAGGAACATGTTGGGGAAGAGGGAGGGATTTTGGAGTGATATGAATCAAGTGAGAGGTGGACAGGGGTGGTACAGAAAGAGGGAGAGAAATGAGAAGGCAGAAAGGACAAGAACAAAATGGTTGCTTGCCAATATCCTCTGAATCTGAAGGAAGAACAATATGGAGTACATCAACCAATATTTAATACTTCCAGCGTAAGCACACACGCACACACACGCACACACGCACGCATACACACACTTCTTTTATTTCCTGGTGTTGACCTGAGACCTAACCATTATTTCAATAACCTAACTTCCATTCCCTCGTTCTAAACTATATTTTGACAATGAAGTAAGTTGTCTGAGTAGAACATGCAAAGCATTATGCGGTACAAATGAACGCGTTCAGGGCTGAGGTAAATCACAATTGAATTAATTAAATAACCGCAAAGTCGTCTCTATGGGCAAGCTGAAAACAGAGTAAAAGAGATATCCTAGACGTGGGTAGCCCACCAGTATCAGAGTTAAAGAGATATCCTAGACGTGGGCAGCACTCCAGTATCAGAGTTAAAGAGATATCCTAAAGGTGGGAAGCCCTCCAGTATCAGAGTTAAAGAGATATCCTAAAGGTGGGTAGCCCTCCAGTATCAGAGTTAAAGAGATATCCTAAAGGTGGGTAGCCCTCCAGTATCAGAGTTAAAGAAATCTCCTAAAGGTGGGTAACACTCCAGTATCAGAGTTAAAGAAATCTCCTAAAGGTGGGTAACACTCCAGTATCAGAGTTAAAGAGATATCCTAGACGTGGGTAGCACTCCAGTATCAGAGTTAAAGAGATATCCTAAAGGTGGGTAGCAC
>JACXGJ010001990.1:62339-73222 GCA_016801105.1 Esox niger
GAGAAGGGAGGGGGGGGGGGGGGGGGGGGGGGGGGGGGGGGGGGGGGGGGGGGGGGGGGGGGGGGGGGGCGGCGCATCTCTCACCTCTGATGACCCCGCTGGTCAGGCCAGGGATGCCCTGGATCTCTGTGACGTTGTTGTGGTGGAAGTAGTCGTTACATGAGGCGTTGGTGTACGACGAGTTACAGAACAGGGACCAAAGCTTGGTAGTGACCGTCACGTTGTCCACCACCATCGTCTTCAGGCAGTGGTCGAAGTTATGGTTCTTTAGCGTGCGGTTTCCCAGTAGGCACACGCTGGGACAAGAGGAATCATAATGAACCGTTCAAATACTGTCCTTTAAGGAATTCAGCAAAGGTAATTGACACATCAACAAAAAAAACGAAATATATCTTAAATGTTCCATTTAAGACCCAAGAGTAATCTAAGATCACTGACTAAGCATGCATGCGTGTGTCTATCACAGCGTATTTATTGATCTGCTCAGGGCAGAAGACTCTACTTACGGGAAGACTGGGGGTTCGAAGGCGCTCTTGATGACTCCGGCGTAGATGGCCAGGATGGAGAGTATGACGCAGGCCAGGAAGACCAGGGCCAGCTTGTTCACATACTTGACTCCCACAAACACCACCAAGGACATTAAAGTGAGACAGCATGTGCCGTAAACTCGCATGTTGTTCAACAGCGCATCTGGCTCCTCCTCCTTCCTTTCTGCCTTAAAGATGGCCGCACTAGGCACAATGTAGGTCTAGGAGCAGACAAAAAAAGAATATGTATGAGCAGAGAAGTCAGACACTCTCAGGGAAAGTCATTTCAGTAGGGTGCTGATTTTGGTTACTTAAAAAACAGAATAAATCTAGCCGTGTTAAGAGCGGTTTGTAGTAACAGAAACAATGGCATATTCATATAGGGTACTGACCAGAAAAATCTCGATCGTACCAAGGATGTACATGGAGCCGGCGAAGGTGGTCCCCAGGTAGAAGCAGAGCCCCACAGCCCCTCCAAACTCTGGGCCCAGCGACCTGGAGATCATGTAGTAGGAGCCTCCGGCTACAGCAACACGAGCAGGGAGAGTCAGTTACTAAAGAGCAGCCGTTATCCTATCAGTTAAACAATCTGTCCAGTAACCGGAATGTTGCTGAAACAAATCCACAATATGGCAAAGCTGAACATATGTTGTTGTGTTCTTGAGGAAGGTAGTTAATCCTAATTGCTTCCTAGAAGAGCAATGTGACAGACCTCTCCAAACACATTTTCCAGTTGGGAGTGGTTGAAGTAACATTTATTTGTAAACGCATTGTTCATCCTAAAGCCACAGCTCTGTGGCCCTAAAAGTATTCACCCCATTTAGACTTTTCCACATTTTATTTTGCTAAACTAAATCAAAATGGATTACATGTCAAAGTGAAGACTTAAATCTGTTAATTCTTCTAAATTAATTACATACATAAAAAAGTAAACAGCTGACTGCATTAGCTTCTTTGAAAGAAAGTTCAAAGCAAATCTGGAATAATGTTCTTCATAAGCACCAATCAGTGGTAGTATATAATAACATTTCCAAGGCACTGAATATCCTCCAAAATAAAGTCATTTCAGTTATAGAAAGAGGGAAGATATGGCACAACTGTGAATCTGTCTACAACAGAGCATCCTCCAAAACCTTTTGTCCAGGCTAGAAGGGCATTTGTCAGGGAGAACACCAAGAGGTTTATGGAAAATCAAAAGGAGGTACAGTCTTCCGCAGCTGAGCTGAAGACACTGTGCTTCACGAAAGCATCCTTCGTGGGAAGGGGCAAAAAGAAAGCAAACAAATCTCATCAAGATTTTGCCAGAAGGCATGTCGGAGACTGAGAACAAGTGGAAGAAGATTCTATGCTATAGAGCTTTTTTAGCTTGAACACGAAATGTTATGTTTGGTGCAAGCCTAACACCTCACATGCTCCTGAGAAATCCATTCCTACCGTGAAACATAGTGGGGGCAGCATCATGCTATGGAGGTGCCTGCTAGCAGCAGGGACTGGGAGACTGGTTAGGAATGAGGAAAGGATAAACAGGGGAAAATTCAGAGGTTCCTTGAAGAGATGCTGATCCAGAGCGCACAAGACCTCACAAACTGGGGTGAAGACATGTCAGCATGACAACAATCCAAAGCACACAGTCAAGACAGAGGATTGTCTTCAGGACATGCCTGTGATTGTCGCTGAGTGTCCCAGTCAATGCCGGGAACTCAGTCCGATTAAGAAAATGTGGCAAGAGATGAAAATTGCTGTTCACTAAAAGCCCCCATCCAACTTGACGGAGCTTGAGCAAATTTGCAAACAATGGCAAAGATTGCTGTGTCCAGATATGCATAGCTTGTAGAGATTAATATAAATAGACTCAAGGTAGTAATTGCTGCCAAAGAGTCCCTACCAAATATTGATTTAACAGGGTGATTACTTATTCAACCAATTATATTTATTTGTATATTTGTTATTGATTTAGAACAATCTGAAGGATTTATTTTTGCCATACACCTTGTAGATTTTCTGTATTGATCAGTGGCAAAATATGTTTTGATGTCCTGTTGCCACACAATAAATGTGGAAAAGTTCAAGGGGAGGAATATCATTGAGGGGAACTGTACTTTTAAGTGCAGTGAGGCATTTTGTTCCCACAAGACCTGCAACCCTTTGATGGAGCAACTGGTGCTAAATCCCTCTGATGGAGGAACTGGTGCTAAATCCCTCTGATGGAGCAACTGGTGCTAAAACCCTCTGATGGAGGAACTGGTGATAAAATCCCAATGATGGAGCAACTGGTGCTAAAACCCTCTGATGGAGGAACTGGTGCTAAATCCCTCTGATGGAGGAACTGGTGCTAAAACCCTCTGATGGAGGAACTGGTGATAAAATCCCTCTGATGGAGCAACTGGTGCTAAAACCCTCTGATGGAGGAACTGGTGCTAAATCCCTCTGATGGAGGAACAGGTGCTAAATCCCTCTGATGGAGCAACAGGTGCTAAAACCCTCTGATGGAGGAACTGGTGCTAAATCCCTCTGATGGAGGAACTGGTGCTAAATCCCTCTGATGGAGGAACTGGTGCTAAAACCCTGTGATGGAGGAACTGGTCCTAAAACCCTGTGATGGAGGAACTGGTGCTAAAACCCTGTGATGGAGGAACTGGTGCTAAAACCCTCTGATGGAGGAACTGGTGCTAGATGGAGGAACTGGTGCTAAATCCCTGTGATGGAGGAACTGGTGCTAAATCCCTGTGATGGTGGAACTGGTGCTAAAACACAGTGATGGAGGAACTGGTGCTAAAACACAGTGATGGAGGAACTGGTGCTAAAACACAGTGATGGAGGAACTGGTGCTAAAACCCTGTGATGGAGGAACTGGTGCAAAAAATCTATTTATCTATCTATTTGAATTACATAAAAAATTATCAAGGTTGAGAAAATTATAGGGCAGACCTATTCTCCTTTGAATTGTAAGTACTAATGTATCATTATCCAACCTACCTGGAACCACACCATTTGTAGCAATGGCACTCATTGATATTGCTGTCAGCATCGTCTGCACAAAAGAGGGACAAGAAAAATCCCAAAATATTACATTACATTCAGATAGGAATCACCAAGAAATGCATGGAATCAACAGAATATTAATCAGGTAGATTATCCAATGTTTAGTAGCAATACTACTTAGCGGTGGCGGTTAGGTTTTTTTGACAAACAATGGTTACAGATTAGGCCATTGAACTGAGCCCTTTTTCTAAGAACTCTGTCAACGTTTAATGCGTTTCAATGACATTGTCATCTAGCTATCTAGCTGCCCTCAAGTTCACAACGGAGGCAGTGAGTCACTAAAATAAACCTCGGCCCTCTACTTCCTGCTTTTCTTTTAGGCCACATGCTGCAAAGCTGGAGGAAAACCAATTAGTAGTTATTTACCCCTAACGGCAGATTAGCTGTTTCAATGGATGGAGCATTCAAATGGAGGCTACACTGGGGTCACTTGGAAATGTCCTTGTTTTCGCAATTATTGTGTCCACTAATATTACATCAAATTAAACAGAAACACACTGCAGACATTGTTCATGTTGCAAATGACTATTGTAGCTGGAAACAGCTGATTTAGATCTACACTGGCACAAAGAGGCCCATTATCCGCAAACATCAGTCCGGTGTTCCCAAAGCACGTTGTGTTTGCTACTCCAGTTTTATCATTTTAAAAGGCTAATCAATAATTAGACAACCTTTTTGCAATTATGTTAGCACAGCTGATTAAAGAAGCAAAAAAACGGTCCTTATTTAGACTAGTTGAGCATCTGGAGAATCAGCAATTGTGGGTTTGATTACTGGCTCAAAATGTCCAGAAACAAAGAACTTTCTTCTGACTCTCATCAGTCTATATTTATCCAGAGAAATTAAGGCCATGTTAAAAATTGCCAAGAAAATGAAAATCTTGTACACTGCTTGGTACTTCTCCCTTCACAGTAGAGCGCAAACTGTCGCCAACCAGAATAAAAAGAGGAGTGGAAGGCCCCAGTGTACAACAGAGCAAGAGGACAAATACATTAGAGTGTCTAGTTTGAGAAACTGATAAGTTCATTAAATAGCACCTGCTAAATACCTGTCTCAACATCAACAGTGAAAAGTGACTTAGAGACTCTTCTAGGAAGAGTTGCAAAGATTGGCCAATAAAAGAATAGACACAGGACAGAGGAAGATTGGAAAAAGTGGAATGGACAGACAAACCTAAGTTTGAGGTTTTCGGATCACAAGATTAACAAAATGAAAAGACCAAATGAAAAGACGCTGGAGGAGTGCTTGATGCCATCTGTCAAGCATGGTGGAAGCAATGTGAATGTCTGGGGATGCTTTGGTGGTGGTAAAGTGAGAGATATTTACAGGAAATAAGGGATCTTGGGATTTTGCCATACTCTGTGGACGGCCCTTGATTGGAGCCAATTTCCTCCTGCAACAGGACAACTACTCAAAGCGCAGCTCGTAAATATGCAAGAACTATTTAGGGAAGAAGCAGTCAGCTGGTATTCTGGCTATAATGGAGTGGTCAGCACAGTCACTGGATCTCAACCCTATTGAGCTGTTGTGGGAGCAGCTTGACCATATGGTACATAAGTGCCCATCAAACCAATCCAACTTGTGGTTTATGCTTCAGGAGGCATGGGGTGAAATCTCTTCAGATTATTTCAACAAATTGACAGCTAGAATACCAAATGTCTGAAAACGGAGGTTCCTTTGACAAAAGCAAAGTTTGAAGGACGCAATTTACTATTTCAATAAAAATCATTTTCAAACAATGACATTATGTCAATGACTATATAAACAAAGACATTTGTAAGTGACCCCAAACTTTTAAACGGTAGTGTATATCTGCAGATTATTTGACTTTAAGGAGGAAAATAAGTGAGCTATGTGGTGGTCTCAGTTAGGTATCTTGAAATAAACTACCTGCTAAAAAACTAAAATGTGCCAAAGAAAAGATATGCTTCTATCAATACACCAAGCCCACCAACCTGAGTCTATATCGTTTTCTGACAGTTGCTGTTTGTTAGGGGTGGAAAATCCACTATCCTATTAAATTGTGCTGGATTGATTGTTTTGATTTTACTCTATTGATTAATTTGTTGATACATTTTTGTGACGACCTAACTGACCTTAGTGAAGTCATCAACATTTAACATTTGACATAACATTTAAATGTAAATTAATTTGGTAAACTGATATATTTGAATATTTTGCGGCAAAACATATGGTGCATATTCGACCATCGCAGTGGCACTGTAGATCCCTGCACTTGTGAGCTGAGTTACCACAGGAAACATACAATCACCCACCTACCGACACACACATCCACCCATTTATACACATCTGTCCACACACATCAACCCACCTACATCTCACCACATCCATCCACCCACACACATCCACCTCCATACACATCCGCCAACCCATGCACATCCCACTACTTATATCCAATCACATACACCAACCCATACACATCCATTCACCCACCCCCATCCTTCCACCCACCCACATACACATCTATCCACCCACCCACCCACACACAACCATTCACCCATACCACTCACAGCCATACACCCACCCACAAAAAAACACATGCACACACACACACACCCGCCCACACAGACATTCACATGTGCCCACATATACACACCGACCCACAGAAATCCACGCACCAACACAGACATCCATCCACCCATTTCCACCCACATCCACCAACCAGGCACATCCACCCACTAAAATCCCCCCACATAAACACACATCCACCTACCCACACCCACCTGTGCCCACACAGCCACACAAAACCCACCCACACGTACACACAACCATCCACTCAACATCCACAAAAGCACACATCCAGCCATCCGCAACCTTCAGCTGGTCATTAGATAACAGTCATTAGGTGACACAGTGGGAGTCTCGTTGGTTGTCAATTAAGCCAATGGGCCAGGAGGGAAGTTCTTCCGGCCGATAGCACAGGAAGGATTCAATTAGAGTAGAACCCTAAAGCTTTTTCTCTCCCACCGTGCCAAAGCTTTGAGAAGCCATTGTCTAAGGTGGGTTTAGAAATCTATTCTGGGCCAAGTGTGTCATAAAGACCTGCAGCATGGTTAGAGAGAGATAAAGAGAGAAAAGGAAACAGACAAAGCATTAGACATCAAGTTGCCAGGTGTCATTAGAAGTGTGCGGTCTACGTCCTTCTAAGTCGAGCGCCATGGCTAAATATAGAGGGATTAGTGACCACTCTCACCACTGCACTCTGTCAGTCAGTCCCACTCTATCACACCGCCCACAAATCTCACTACCCCTTCTCGTTTTCACACATATATGGACACACACACACACACACACACACACAAACATGCACACACAAATAATTTAATTAATTGCTTTGTAATACAGCACATTTTGGCACAGAATTCACATACTGTAGTTAGTGGTTAATCATGTAAAGGGGGAACAAAAAGGGTTAGGATGTGCTGTGTGTAGGCATTTCTTCAGCCTATACCAATCATGTGGCATGTGTAGGCCTTTCTTCAACCTATACCAATCATGTGGTGTGTGTAGGCATTTCTTCAACCTATACCAATCAGGTGGTGTATGTAGGCATTTCTTCAACCTATACCAATCAGGTGGTGTATGTAGGCATTTCTTCAACCTATACCAATCATGTGGTGTATGTAGGCATTTCTTCAACCTATACCAATCATGTGGTGTATGTAGGCATTTCTTCAACCTATACCAATCATGTGGCGTATGTAGGCATTTCTTTTGCCTATACCAATCATGTGGCATGTGTAGGCATTTCTTCAGCCTATACCAATCATGTGGTGTATGTAAGCATTTCTTCAACCTATACCAATCATGTGGTGTATGTAGACATTTCTTCAACCTATACCAATCACGTGGTGTATGTAGGCATTTCTTCAACCTATACCAATCATGTGGAGTATGTAGGCATTTCTACAACCTATACCAATCAGGTGGTGTGTGTAGTCATTTCTTCAACCTATACCAATCCTGGTCTTTAGACTTGTGTTGTTTCAGAAGCATAGTTAAACAGTTGGCAGATTGGTGTTTTCACATTATCAAGCATTTGAATGCCATTACGATATTTTTTGGCATGAATGTCAAAAATAAACACGGTTTGTAAAAGTGGGCCCAGCTCTCTGAAGCAGCTCCTGACAGGTCACTTACACATGAGCAGGTCATGAAGACGATGGCCAGAGCCTCCATAATGCCAGCTGTGCCCACGATCCAGGTGAGACGCAGGAAGAGGATGACCCCCAGGATATTTTGCAGGCAAGGAAGGTATACTCCGATTAGTGTGCCCAAGGCTGGACTCTGTGGTGGGAGGAAGCGGAGGGTGAACAAAGGTACAGCAGTTCATTTTCACCATAATATTGTATCTATTAGTGTTTCAATCAGCTATTAATACAATGGATTCCATTTACAATAGTGCTTTTGAGTATGTCATGGCACAGCACTTAATATCTCCACCTAGAGGCTATAAAAGCTATGCCTGAGGGGGGTCCCCACCTTCGTGTTTCAGGGATTAAGTATTTCAAATCTAATATGAGGAGACAGGTGTACCAAATTCACCATGGATATTCCAACAAAGGTACACTGAAGCCACTGGTCCAACTCTGTTTGCCTTTAAAACAATCCTGAAAGTTAATCTCAGGCATCACCCTCCCAGATCCAGTCCGTCAGAAGGCATGTTCTGCTATGGTTTGAAAAGAGGGCACTGCGACTGTTAAAAGAAACAAAAACAGAGTACTGTGCAAAAGGCACCTAAATGAATAAACCCAAATGAATGGCGTTAGTTCGACTATCAGGTGCATAAGACTATTGCACAGTACTGTGCCTTGAAGGTCCCATTAGAAGCTGTCCTTCTGATCATATCATGTAAATCGAAGTACATGGCAGGTATCAACTCCACCTTTATGGCCTGTACCGGCACTTGCCTTTTGGAGCCTCTAAGCGAAATCTGACTGGGGCCTGCTCTGTCCTAGCAGTTGGGGGATTCTTAGCGGTAGGGACCCCTAGCGCTTATGTTGCTAATGCCTAGAATCAGCCCTGTTTATAACCAATTCTTGGAACATAGTGACCAATCTGAGGCACCCATGTTGTGTCCGTACAGAACAAGAGCAGAACAAATAGGGAATCACACAGGGTCTTTGGGTGCTATGGAACTGCAGAACGACAATAGTCAAGCTATTTGTTTGGATTTTAGGCAGAAAATTGTAAGAGGTCAGCAATGTTCTAAAAGGTTACTCTGGCTGTTAACTGATAACCATGGAAAAGAAGGGTAAAAGTTGGGTGTGTCAGAAATCCATTATAAAGAATGAGGCTTACTGTTCTTAAAGTACAACACCAGATAAAACAACAGCCAACCAGATAAACGAACAGAACTCCAGACAATTAACGGAACCCTAGACAAGCAAACAGAAAACCAGACAAATAAACAGAACACCAGATAAACTAACAGAACACCAGATAAACCAACAGAACACCAGATAAACCAACAGAACTCCAGATAAACCCACAGAACTCCAGATAAACCCACAGAACTCCAGATAAACCCACAGAACTCCAGATAAACCACACACCAGGTGTATTAAGGGCAACCATTTTGAACCATTTCATGTCAATTCAGGTTCAATCTCTCTCTCATGTTGGGCCTGGAAACCTATAGGTTTACTGTAGCCAATCGTATAGCTTAGATTGTAGATAAAGTTTGATACTGCAATTTCTAAAAGTCTAAAACCATGAGGAGAGAGACTTTTAACCAAACCAGCACTGAGCTGCTGCTTTTTGGGGTATAAGTTATTATTCAGCATTGTCAATAAATTCTGAATGCTATATAAGCACAGCCCGTTTTAAGTGGTCATTTATCAGACTTATTGCATACCCTAATAAAAAATAAAAAAAAGATTTTTATTGCAGTGCCTTACATCTTAAAATTTCTCAGGGCATCATACACCTCCAGCAGACTGCCCAAAATAATAGTTAGTGGACAGCCATGCTACTTGGTCTTTATCAATCCGGGTCCAAAACACGGTACCACGTACAGGGAGACAACAGGCCTACCTTGACTGGTTTCTTAGTTTTGGCTGACCCTTCATCATCATCGGCCTCCTCGTGCTCTTTGACGCCCTGGGTGAGGTTGGTGTAGTTGGCAAGCTTGTTGAGCAGCGAGGACACCATGGGATTGCTGTCCATCTCCTCCTGTGGTGAAAACACACGGAAAGTGTCAGAACAACAATCGTGGTCTCCGCCAAACAGTAGGTGAAATATCCTGAGAATTGCAAATGGAGCCATTTATACATTTCACACAGATCAATGGAGGTTAGGAAGGCTTTGCATAACAGAAACAGGTTGTCAGGAGACTGCGGATGTCAGGATGTATTGCGTTATGAACGATACCTCAAAGAGAGCCAGGTTCTTCCCATCGTATAAATTTCCTTTTTCATGGTCTGTGTTGTTGATGAACGGACTGCTTTCCTTTGGCATGCCATCACCTGTGGAAACAGAAGATATTAGAAAGCATCGAAGGATATTATAGTGACCGTCTGACTCAATTTTACATTAACTAGAGGTGCATTGGGGTTCCAGCAGAAATATTTATGTAGAAGCTAAAAGGAACCAGTTGATTTGAAAGACAACAAAATCACTTAAACACTTCAGTGAGTTTCTGCTCAGCATTAAAGACTTTCTACACTTAACACTAAGAACCATGCTGGTGATTGATGTATACAATCTGGTGAAAATGATTTACTGATTGCGCTATGACAATATCAGAGGAACCACAAAAACACATATTCTCTTCATGGCTGAGTTGCTTAAAAAGCACTTGTAATTATATTTTGCACAAAGCAACACACATCGATTGCACCCAGTGAATGTTTAAAAACCAGAGAAGTTGAACTTCAGTAAAAGACTAAAGCCAATAGGAGTCAGTGGCAGAGCCAAGTTGGAGCCAATGGATACCAGAATCAGAGGAAAAACAACAGAGACTATATTTGTCAGTTCCACTGCAGACAGACAGATGCTCCATATAAAATAGTGAGGGTGAAGAGCAGATCCAAATCCTGGTCCCCTCATATATATATATATATATATATATATATATATATACACATACATATATATACACATATATATACACATACATACACATACATATATATACACATATATATATACACATACATACACATATATATATATATACACACATATACACACATATATATATATATATACACATATATATATATATATATATATATATATATATATATATATATATATATATATATATATATATATATATATATATATATA
>JACXGJ010001991.1:0-73075 GCA_016801105.1 Esox niger
TTGATCTGGCAGGGGTAAAATGGCAGGGAGGTGTATATGAATGGTTGGTGATTAGGAGACTGGGAACAGGTGTGTGAGTAGGTGATTGGTGACAGGTGCGTGCGTTAGGTGCGCACTGGGTTTCTGGAGCGCAGGCGCACTGCATCTCTGGAGCGCGGGCGCCCTCTGTTGCTCGCCTGCGGAGGCGGAGACGTGACAGAATATCCTTATTCTAGATAATATAGCAGTATCTGGCAAGTTTGAGTAATTCATAAAAGTTATGTTTTGGGTACATATTGAGATAAGCGATATATGCGTCAGCAAGATCCGAAAAACCGACCTCAGATGAGCTTTTGTTACCACAAATGTTCACGCAACCGGGCATTGTATGATAATCTGCTTGCAACACTTTAAATAAT
Organism: Esox niger; assembly: GCA_016801105.1. Taxonomy (NCBI): domain Eukaryota; kingdom Metazoa; phylum Chordata; class Actinopteri; order Esociformes; family Esocidae; genus Esox; species Esox niger. The sequence continues at coordinate 399 of JACXGJ010001991.1, forward strand.
TGCCTCACGTATTGATTAGAATGCCCTTCAACATACTTTATCCTTTAACAAAAAATATCACACCAGCAAGCCAAGACAGGTGTACAAAGTTGCTGGTGTGCTGTTCGCACACATTGAATAACAGCGAGTGGCGCTCTCCATCCGTGGTGGTTCTTAAATGAAGGTCAGCACGTTGCGCTGGTTGCTCTCCAGGGTCCTGATGGTAGCCAAAACATTTCATTAATGCATTTTGCTTTACACTGGAAAAGCGACAACGGTAAATCACGTGTTGAATTATGAAGTTGATTGTGAGAAACAACTGGGTCGTTCGTTAATGCATTCGCATACATCGTTTTTATACTTCCATACAGGCCATACAAAACTTATTTTACATGTTAATTAAGTATTTTGTATCCAAACTACCTACAAAAAAGGGAGGTCATGGTAATAAGTCAACAAATTAACTGTAAATCCAAAATTGTCACATTTAGGCCTACTGGAGACATGAATTCCTGACTCCAGTAAGAAGACTGAGAAATAAAGCACTTGCGATGAAAGGTTAAATTGATCTAGAACCACCGACAATAATCCTTAAGGACACAGCATGCGCAATTGTTTGCTATTTGAAAAATCATCAGCTCCTGTTGCAAACGCAAAAACGCAAGACCTGGCTGTGTACCCATTAAATAAATGGGTTTGGACTGATGCACAGTCATTTTATTCTATCCCTACCATGGGTCCCTGAAGAGCTGCAAGCACGAAACGGCGTCGACGTCAAGAGACTAACAAGCTTGGCTTAGGCTGCAAAGCTACTTTTGCCTGTCAGACCACGCGTTTATGTAGGTTTGGTTATCTGCATAACTGAAGAGGGGCGAGTTTTTTGTCATCCTGATCATGCTCCATCCTTCAGCAATGTGCTAGAAGTCAACATCTGGAGTCAGTTTGTTTTTGTTTTGACAGTTGAAATCGGTGAAACTATCGCTAGTAGAAACAATTGCTAATGTTAGCGGAATTATAAAAGCCTTCACGCAGCACTTCATCGTTACAATCTATTGGGGCCATATTATTTTACAGCTAACGTTAGAACATGTGGATTATCCAAGCGGGAACCCCCGGGACTTCGTTAATCGCTTTCTCCATGACAAGAGTGTCGACAGGCCGTTGATCCGACAGCAAAATCTCGATGTACTGTAAATCTCCTTGCCTTCCATACTTTCGAATTAGGTAGCTAACGTTAGCATGTTTCTGTTAGCAAAGTTGCTAACGGTAGCTGGTCTTGTGCATTGTTTCCAGGATTGAACTAGCCACTGTATTACTGTAGCTAATGTTCACATCTACTAACGTAACGTTCATGGTAGTTAACGTCTCTTACTCAACTTGTTTTTCGAACATGGTTGTGTTTTCACTTCGTTTGGTATTCGTGCTAAATTTCGCTAAACGGGTATTGTTTGCTATCTACTAGCTCCATATTGCTAGTTCGTCAGTGATAAGCTACAGACAGTTACTACTGTACATTGCTAGCTGTTCATACAAGTATCTATATATCGGGTTAGTTACTCTTCTGTGCTACCACCACATTTTTTTGCTCTCTGGAAGACTGAATAGTCATTAAAATCTGTTCTTGTCGCACTGCCAGCTCAATGCTAATGCAGCTAACAATTGTTTGCTCACTCCCTGCCTGATACCACCCTGTTAGCTACTGTATTTGCCACGTGAGGGATTGCACAGCACTGACAAATGTTCCCAATTAAATCTGACTGCTCGTATATGAATTTGATTTAGGGAACTAGTTATTAATTAGTTATTAGGGAACATGAATTAAATGGCTATATCTAGTTAAGCTGCTTATTGGTATACAGCTACTAGTAGTATATTAGCTAATCCTAAGTGGTAATGTTTTAAAAGGACAGCTAGTTTTAAGGGTTGTGAAATAAACTAAATGAACATAATAGGAAACTACAATAACTAGCTACCTGTCTTAGTTGGCAGGAAGGTAGCATGCAAGTCATTAATCTGGATAGCTAGCAGTACTTGGGCTATTAACATTTTCCAACATAATTTATGTATTCATGTAGGGATTGGCCGCTAGTACGTTTAATAGGCACACGAATGTCTATAAAATATAAATGAAATATAATTTGAAGGTAGATTCAGCGATATGACAGACGCCCAAAGCTAATGGCAAAGTTGGTATATTTAAACTAATCCTTAGTGCTAAACATCTCAGTTGTTTTGGTCCTGTAACATGAAATGTACCTCGTCTAAAAAGCAATTCCAAGCTTCTCCTAGGCCTTAAGATTAATTTGTTTAATAAAATGGAAATTGACTGCTATTGAAAATTAAGTGGCTTCAGAAAGTCAACAACATTATTTAGTTACAAGTTAACTGTATACAATATTTAAACTGAGCAATTTCTATAACCCCACTGGGAGAGAGGCAACAAAAGTCTGGAAAAGTAGTGTAACGCTATAAAACTATACTGTGTGGAATATCACCCGACTAATTAGGTAAATTGGCAAAAGGTCAGTAACATGATTGGGTATTTAAAGATCATTCCAGAGATGATGGGTCTGTCAGAAGTGAGGATGGGGAGGGGTTCACCACTCTGTGAAAGACTGCATGGGCAAATAGTGCGACAATTTAAGAATAATGTTTCTCCACATAAAATTGCACAGTTTGGGGATCTCATCATCTATGGTATATAATAACATTAAAAGAATCAAAGAATTTGGAGAAATCCCATAAATGCAAACATCTGTGATGGTATGGGGGTGCATTAGTGCACATAGCGTGGGAGTGGGAGATTTGCACATTTGTGAAGGCACCATTAATATTAAACAATATGCACAGGTTTTGGAGCAACGTATGCTGCAATCCAGACAACGTCTTTTTCAGGGAAGATGGTGCTTATTTCAGCAAGACAATGCCAAACAACATTCTGCATGCATCACAACAGCATGGCTCTGTAGTAAGAGTCCGGGTGCTAAACTGGACTGAGGTGGAGTCCAGACCTGTTCCATACTGAAAACATTTGGCGCATAATGACATGAAAAATACGACAAAGGAGACCCCAAACTGTGGAGCAGCTGCAATCCTATATCAAGCGAGAATGGGAATCCATTTCATTTTGAAAACTACAGCAATGGGTCTCAGTTCCCAAACGCTTGCAGAGTATGATGAGATGAAAAGCAGAGGTGATGCAACACATGCCTCTGTCACATCTTTTTTTAAACGTGTTACTGGCATCAAATTCAAAATGGGCATGCATTTTTCAAAGAAAATAACATTTCCTAGTTTCAACATTTGATAATCTGTCTTTGTAATATTTTGAATTGAATGTAGGGATAAATTATTTACACATCATTGCATTCTGTTTTTATTAGCATTTTACACAGCATCCTCAATATTTTGGAAATGGGGTGGTATTATCCAGACTATTTGTAAAATATTCAGAAAAGGAGGTCCCAAAAAAACATCCATGTTACATATAGTGAGAGTAACCATGCTTTGTATAGGACCAAAGCACTAGCCTTTGGTCTGAGTGGATAGCGATATGGGTATTTACGACTTCAGATGGCCGCTGTCCCATGTAGCATAATGGGCTTCCTCATGTGTGAAAATCACTCAACAGTCACACCCTACCCATGATGTCATTACCACCACCCAGACATACTAATTCTGCCTACCCCATACATATGACAAATGCGGTCTACTCCACTGCACACTTCTATTTTTGCTGAAATACTCCCTTTCTCGTGTATTCTTCAATCAACATAAAATGCACAGGGCAAAATCTGATGAAAAGAGAGGAAACTATGATTGGTACATTGGTAAGCAAATTTTGATATTGTGCAGAGTTGCCTTTTGATGTCTGCCCTTCCATTTACAGAGAGAAGAAAGAACTCAAAGAGCTAGAAATTTGCCCCTGAGTCTAAAGTGTGGGACCATGTTGACCATCCTGGCAGCTGGATCGGTCTTCTTCCCAGGCCTGTTTGTGCTCTCCAAGCAATGCCTCAAGTACATTCCTGCACTGAGGTGGAGCGAAGGTGATGCAGTCATAGTGTCGGCCAGGTGAGAAATAACGAGGCTTACCTCCATATAGGCTGCTTTTGAATTTGTCTAACACTGATTAATTGCAGTCTAGAGGAGAAATCTATGGGCGATTGGAATTTCTCTAACATTTGCGAAGGCGAGGAAATAGCATGAAAGGAAAATTACTCATATGCTGTTTGTGTGAACATATTTTAATTACTTTGATGATGGCTTGTGCATTACAATTTGGAAAATGTCATTGTGGAATTGTTCTTGGGGGATCTCTCAGGTTGGTGTCCTCGGTTCAGGCGATCATGGCCTCCTCTGCTGGCTACATCATTGCCTCCTCCTGTGATGACATCATCGAGGATCAGTAAGTTGAGGAATCTTTTTGTATTTCTAACAATTGTTGTTCGTGTTAAGATTGGTCTTTAAAATCAGTTGGTGGTGAAACACAATAGGGTTGGGTATATTAGGCATCAAATCTAAGAAAACCGCTGGAAACCGTCACGACCAAGAACGAGACAGAGAATATCAAACTCAATGAACCCGAGTCACAATCCAGAACGAGACAGATGCAGACTGGATGAACATGAGTCATGACCTAAAAAGAGACAGAGGATATTAGACTCAATGAACACAAGTCACGACCCAGAAAGAGACAGATATTGGAGTCAACAAAAAAACAAAAGCTGACGTCAACTACATAATCGTGTGTCGAAGAGAAATGAAAAGCAAGCATTTGTGCAATATTTTATTGCAGGCTAGACTAGGCATGTTGTCTGGATACACAGGTTACAGGAACAACACAGTCAATAATGTAGAAAATCAAGTTACCATATGCAGGATGTGGGCTTTTATTCAATTTATTTTCACAAAGGTTCACTTTTTGTATATTGACCATACATGGAAGTGTTTAAAGCAGCTGACAGTGTTTATTTGAGGAAATTGTTCTTCACCCGTGAGTGCATAAAATCCCAAATATACATACTATCCAGCTATTTTACTTGTGTATTATAAGCAGTTGTGTGTTTGTGTTTTGTGAAATAATATGAGAGTAGGTCTGTCCTGATACCAGTAGCAATTGACAACATAAAGGTTTTTGTTTGCAACATAAAAAGTGTATTTCCTCAAGAAACCAAGTCCACCTCGTGTTTTGCTTTTCTTGTTTTCTTGTATCTGACACACCTTCACTGGTAACCTCTAATCCTAACTAACTAGAAATATAACCTCTCACCTTTACCTCTAACACAAACCATTACCTCTAAACTAACTTCTAACCCTATGGGTTATCTCATTATTCTCTTTTTTAGGCATTGGCTGACTAAAGCCTACATCCTGTTTGCTGTTCCCTACTTTGTGTACGACATCTATGCCATGTTTATGTGCTACTGGTACAAGCTGCGTGTCAAGGGTCATGAAGTGGACACCGGCGCCAAACCGTTTGGCGCTGCGCTGACGAGCTACCTCCGCCGAGAATTCCTGATGGTGCTACACCATGTTGTCATGGTCACTGTGTGCTTCCCCATCTCCGTGGTAAATATTAACCCAAAAAAATGCTGGAAAAAAATCTAGTGCTTGGGTGAGTGAGGGTGCGGTGTGGTGAGTGAGGGGGTGAATAAGGGATGGATGGATTAAGGGACTGAGCGGCAGTGTGGATGAAGTTTCTGCTCAAGTATTGGAGTATTGGAGGTTCAAGTCATGGTCAAGTCCTACCAAAGACTCTTAGATTAGAGAGATTCATTGGGAATATGGCCTTAAAGTACATAGTGTTCTGTCAGGGTGTTTGTACAGGGTCATAAGCTATCAAGAAGGCTATGTGTCAAAATTCTGGGAACTGCATAAATAACCTTGTTTGCCTAAAACCATGGTTGACGTTTGCCACATCAAGTGGGAATAAACAGGAAATCTCAAATCCTCTAACTGGGATATCAAGGGCTGTGTTCGCCAAATGTTTTATCTTACTACTAGGAGACTAGTAAACAGCACTAAAACTTCATAGCTTAGAGTTTCCTCTTAAAACCTATTCACAAAGCTGCTAAGACCATCATTTACTAAGGAATTTTTAGAAATCTTAAGCTCAGAGAAAGGGTGGGGTTGACTCCGTTGTTATGGATGATGTTGTCTTCCACAAACAAGCTTACTTACTATGCCCACAATGATTGGCTGATGATTTTACTGACAGGGTCTCTATCAGTGAATTCATCATAGCAATACTGAAGAACCATGTGTTATTGTCATACTGAAATAAACATATTACAATTTAAATATAGGGTAAGTGTCACTGATTAAACATGAAACCAAGAATGATATACTGACTAGTCAAGATATGTTCAGCTAATTGTCAGCCTCTTCCATTTCTGGCAGCTCATAAAGAAATGCGTGTTCATCTTTTGATGGTGCAATTATTTTGAAATGATGTCCTGTCTATAGTACTAACTACACCGGGTGGTCGAGCTATGGCCATGAAGATGAGGAAACTGAATGATTTATTGCACAATATGGGGTCTGGGCAGGGCATTTATTGTTTGAGGTAATATTCTACTGCCAGATTACTGAAATATACGTAGTTATTCTGCGCTGCATTGCTGGATTTTCCCTATGGCCAAGTAGTGTAGAGTTGTCACAACCTTGATCTCCTATGTTATTGGGTTGTTTCTGTTTGTTGGTGAAGTGACAGCATCACTGACTAGCTGCACTATGATCATAATAGCGATAAAGGTGGTACCTTGTTAAAAGCTCAGTATCAATAAATGTTTTTTAAACGTCAACCTGATTATGAGACTGATTGTCGGCATCAGCACTTTTAGGATAGTTTGTGACTTGGGCTTAGTGGAGTCCTCTTGACTACCCCTAAATTTGCACAGATTTAAAAGCTGGTTTTAGCGTTAAAAAAAGTTAAATATTCTTAGACAAAAATATAGGAGTCTTAAAGTTAGGACTGACACATAAAAAAAACATTCTGGACTACGTAAGTGCAGCCAGCCAAAAAGAGCAAATGTCTTACTGAGTAGTGATGGGTTGTTCACGAACGATTTGCTCTTTTTGAATGAATCTATTTGGTGATTTATGATTAATCTCAGTAGGCTCTTTGGATCCTTGTTCACCAGAAGGAATGATGAACGATGATCCACGGATCTTTTGGCGCTTTGGATCACCTAAGCACAATGGAAGGCGAAAAACTAATCAGGAAATAAGTCTTTCAATCTTTCTGAATCCGAGTGTCTCATTTATTGTCATCCTTAATGTTCCAAAGTAAGAAACATTAGCTAAAATAAATATTAGGACAGTAGGCTGTTTAGCTGTCGTGATTACAGTGGATATAAAAAGTGTACACACCCCTGTTTAAATGCCAGGTGTTTGTGATGTAAAAAAAAAATTGACAAAGATTAATAATGTCAGAACTTTTCCCACATTTATTGTGACCTATAACATGAACAATTCAATTGAAAAACAAACTGAAATCTCTGAGGAAAATAACTTGGTTGCATAAGTGTGCACACCCTTAAACTAATACTTTGTTAAATCACCTTTAGATTTCATTACAGTGCTCACTCTTTTTAGGTAGGAGTCTATTACCATGGCAAAACTTGATGTGGCAATATTTGCCCACTCTTCTTTGCAAAAGCACTCCAAATCTGTCAGATTGCAAGAACATCACCTGTGCAAAGCCCTCTTCAGAACACCCCACAGATGTTTAATTGGATTCGCGTCTGAGCTCTGGCTGGGCCATTCCAAAACGTTAATCTTCTTCTGGTGAAGCCAAGCTTTTGTGGATTTGGATGTGTGCTTTGGGTTGTTGTCGTACCAAGAAGGGTTTTGTGCCAAAATTGCCTAGTATTGGGAACTGATCATAATTTCCTCCACCCTGACTATGGCCCCGGTTTCAGTTGAAGAAAAACAGTCCCAAACATGATGCTGCCACCACCATGTTTCACTATGGGTATGGTGTTCTTTGGGTGTTGTTCAACATGTAGCACACAGCCAGTACTTGCCAGAAATGTCTGCCGCTCCTTGAATGATGCTGTAGGCCTTTTCGAATCCTCCCTGACCAGTTTTCTTGTCTTTTCATCAATTTTGGAGGGAAGTCCAGTTCTTGGTAATGTCTCTGTTGTGCCATATTTTCTCCACTTGATGATGACTGTCTTCACTGTGTTCCATGGTATATCTAATGCTTTGAAAATTCTTTTTTGTAATTCTTTTGTAATCTTTCAACAATGAGATCCATCTGATGCTTTGGAAGCTCTCTGTGGACCTTGCTTTTGGTTTGAGATGCAACTAGAACAGCTGAACATTATTTTTGATTAATATCAGTCACTTTGAATGATGGCAGGTGTGTAATGACTTCTATTTAACATGAGTTTGATTGGTGAATGGTTTATTCTGAATACAGTCACATCCCCAGTTATAACAGGGTGGGCTCACTTATGCATCCTGGTTATTGTAAGGTTTTGATTTTCATTTTTCCCTCTCGAAGAGTTCCATTTGGTTTTCAATAGAATTGTTCGCATTATAGGTCACATGAAAAGTGGAAAAATGTCTGGCAGAATTTTTCTTTGTCTTACATCACAAAAACCTGGCATTTTAACAGGGGTGTGTAGAGTTTTTATATCTACTCTATGTTATGTACATGTCTATTCGTAATTCTGTTTATGTAAGGACTTGATAAAACTGATTTATCAATAAACTTTTTCTCTTGGTCCTTTTCATCCTGTGAACATCGGAAGGGAATGACTAAGGAGAAGACAGCTTAAGTCTTAATCTTTTGGACATGATAAAGCAGATCTTTCATGTTCCAAAAATGTACTCATTTCAAACAGTATTGAAGTTACGGTCTTTTGCCTTTGCATGGCAGTAGACACTTATCAGGTTCAACACTACCCACTGTTTAAATAGCATAATGGTTAACAGCACAGTCTGTCACAGAAAACCGCAAATTAAAACCAGCCAGGGACAACAAAACTCATCCCTTCTAATCACAGGCCGGCTGAACTAGGTGTCCTTTGTTTCTTTTCTGGTTAAGAGTTACACCTAAATCAGCAAGTTAGGCATTACTTTGAGCCTTAAGATGTTTTGTGAATACGGCCCCTGGACAAACAAAATATGTACTGCATGTTAACATGACTGTCAACCCTAGAATAGGCTAACTTTACACCGGCAAAAATGTATGATGAATGCCTATTAATGGTGATAAAACATTACTTTCAATTAATGTCTGCCAACTGACTTCTTCCCCTTACCTCCAGTTCTGGCGACAGGGCAAGGGTGATTACTTCCAGGGAGTCATGTTCCTGGCAGAACTCAGCACACCCTGGGTGTGTCTTGGAAAGGTCCTTATCCAGGTACGTACGTATTCTTTTTGTGCACACTACCTTTTACAGTTTTACCAGCAAAAACCAAATTGGATGGTCAGCTCATTGCATGTGGTTCATTGCTCTGTAATTTGCCATTTGTGTGTCTGTGTGCGTCCAGTTAAGCAGCAATTCTGTCATATCATTTAAATATTTAATTTACATATCTAAGTATTACGTGTACTCTAGTACAGCCATGTCCTGCTGTTCACCTCTTAATATCGCCCACTGTATTCATAACAGAATTTAACCACATATACAAAATATGTGTGTCCATTTCATCTCCTCATGCCCATCAGTGTGTGGTCTTTGAGACTTTATGAAACACATATCAGTTCCCTGAAAGTACAACAGGAACTGCTTAATGTATTTACTCATTACAGTTTGGTGTTTGGAATTTTACCTGAGAAACATGATACTTCTGTAATGTGACAATTTAACTGAAAAAGTTGTTTTTTCAATGTTTGTTAAGAAGAAACTAAACATACAGTGGGGAGAACAAGTATTTGATACACTGCTGATTTTTCAGGTTTTCCTACTTACAAAGCAGACCGCTAGTCTGTCATAGGTACACTTCAACTATAAGAGATGGAATCCAAAACAAAAGTCCAGAAAATCACATTGTATGATTTGTAAATGATTAATTTGCATTGTATTGCATGGCATACGTATTTGATACATCAGAAAAGCTGAACTTAATATATTTGGTACAGAAACCTTTGTTTGCAATTACAGAGATCATACGTGTCCTGTAGTTCTTGACCAAGTTTGCACACACTGCAACAGGGATTTTGGCCCACTCCTCCATACAGACCTTCTCCAGATCCTTCAGGTTTCGGGGCTGTAGCTGGGCAATACGGACTTTCAGCTCCCTCCAAAGATTTTCTATTGGGTTCAGGTCTGGAGACTGGCTAGGCCAGTCCAGGACCTTGAGATGCTTCTTACGGCGCCACTCCTTAGTTGCCCTGGCTGTGTGTTTCGGGTCGTTGTCATGCTGGAAGACCCAGCCACAACCCATCTTCAATGCTCTTACTGAGGGAAGGCCAAGATCTTGCGATACATGGCCCCATCCATCCTTCCCTCAATACGGTGAAGTTGTCCAGTCCCCTTTGCAGAAAAGCATCCCAAAAGAATGATGTTTCCACCTCCTTGCTTCACGGTTGGGATGGGGTTCTTGGGGTTGTACTCATCCTTCTTCCTCCAAACACGGCGAGTGGAGTTTAGACCAAAAAGCTCTATTTTTGTCTCATCAGACAACATGACCTTCTCCCGTTCCTCCTCTGGATCATCCAGATGGTCATTGGCAAACTTCAGATGGGCCTGGACATGCGCTGGCTTTAGCAGGGGGACCTTGCGTGCGCTGCAGTATTTTTATCCATGATGGCGTGTGTTACTAATGGTTTTCTTTGAGACTGTGACCCCAGCTCTCTTCAGGTCATTGACCAGGTCCTGCCGTGTAGTTCTGGGCTGATCCCTCACCTTCCTCATGATCATTGATGCCCCACGAGGTGAGATCTTGCATGGAGCCTTAAACTGAGGGAGATTGACCATCATCTTGAACCTCCATTTTCTAATAATTGCGCCAACAGTTGTTGACTTCTCACTAAGCTGCTTTTATCCCTGATGTCCTTACACAGCTCTCTGGTCTTGGCAATTGTGAAGAGGTTAGAGTCTGTTTGATTGAGTGTGCGGACAGGTGTCTTTTATACAGATAACGAGTTCAAACTGTTGCAGTTAATACAGGTAATGAGTGGAGAACAGGAGGGCTTCTTAAAGAAAAACTAACAGGTCGGTGAGAGCTGGAATTCTTACTGGTTGGTAAGTGATCACATACTTATGTCATGCAATAAAATGCAAATTAATATATTTGAAAATCATACAATTGGATTTTTGGACTTAGATTCCGTCTCTCACAGTTGAAGTGTACCAATGGTAAAAATGACAGACCTCTACATGCTTTGTAAGTAGGAAAACCTGCAAAATCAGCAATTTATCAAATACTTGTTCTCCCCACTGTATGAATGTGGACATGCTGGGTACTTAATTTTCAAACGAATAATAACGAATTTGAAAGATTTTGAAAACATCGATTAAGATAGATGTGAATGGTTTAGAGATGCGTTTTCAGGCATTGCTTGAACATCTATGCAAGCTGGCACAGACAGAGATACATTTTGTGCAGAACCTTCTTCTCCCTGACCTTATAGCAATGCCATTGTATACAAGCCTACTTTGGCTTGAAGCATGACACGCATACATTGTCCTCCATTTTCCACTTTTTCTGCATCCATGCAAAGTAGAGCCATAGGCCTATTAACTATTTTTTGGCTTTCACCAATCTGTACTGCTTGCTCTGTCTCTCTCTTTCTCTCCCATTCTTTCCTCCATTTTCCTCAGTACAAACAGCAACACACTCTCCTGCACAAAGTGAATGGGGCTACTATGCTGGTTACTTTCTTCATCTGTCGGGTGCTCCTCTTTCCTTACCTCTACTACGTGTATGGCAGGTAGGTCTCTCTCTCTGACTCTTAATCTCTCTCTGTCTGGCTGTCACTCACACTCTATCACACTCTGCTTCCATGCCGAGCATTAAGGACTGTCATGGTGATTTTTTCTTTTGTTATTTCTCTTGTATCAGGATTCTTTGGGAGGGGGGGTTTGAAGAAAGCGGCATAGGCATTCAAGCAGTTTTTCACCTTGTTGCAAAACAAGTTCATAAGTGTAAACTCTCAACATAGTTTCCTCTGTCAAATTCTTCATCGAACAAGCAGTTTACAAAATGATTTCCTCAGTGTTTCCCCTACTTCTCCCCCAGCAGTGGGGGGGGTAGCAGTCCAACACACCGGCAGCAATGGCACAAAAGGCTTAATGTGTGAACAAAAACATCCTCCCTGTACACCAGTCTCTCTTTCTTATCAACTTTATTTTCTTAATATTATTTGACAATACTGTCATGACATAACATCATTCTCTAATAATAACCTAACTACTCATTCTCAATTAACTTAAGAGACCACTGCACCTTTTTCTTTCTTTTCTAAAAAAGTCAAAAAGGAAGAGACCACTGCAAATTGAACATTTCTGTTCCTCACTCAAAACTTTCCTTTTCAGCAGTTTATTTCATATAATTCCTCATCAAAGTTATTGAGCACAAGTAAATTAATAATAATGACATCAAAACAGGATTTATTTATATTAGATATGTTAAATAACTAACTTAATCTCTAACCATTTCTCAGTATGCTCCACCTTATAATTTTCTGTAACTTATGTATTATTAACCCTTTCACGTGTACGATCACAACAGTGTGATTAGATTGTATTGTTACAACGCACCATTGGAACATCTAGGTGGAAGTGACTCAACAGTCACCGTTCCAATTTAGCTCAAACATTGTTTAAAACCTTATTTCTTATGTAATTGTTTGAAGACCTACACTATGATATTAACAAGGTAACAAGCGTTCAAATCGGGACAAGGGGTGTTACTTATGTACCAACAGGCAGCCAACACTTGCGGTGATATTTTTCTATAATAAACATAATACGTCTGACACAAAAACGAATGATATTAGTGACTAGAACGCATCTTACCATTTCCTGGAAGAGCTAACAATTGGTCAAAATCATTGTGTAAAAACTTTCTAGACTTTATGTTACCTGTTGGTTGGCGCTGCTTGTGTTTATTTATCAACTCAAGATAAAGAAAGGTGATTTGTAACTCTGAGATTGGATGGTTAGTTACATATGTCCCCAATCAATCACTGTAATTTCGATAGTATATATTACATGCAATGAAAGCACTTGTGCTGATTATAGACACTTAAAAGCATTTTTTGTTTCAAAAGATTGTGAGCCCCCACCCTTTTTCTGGTTTGAACCAGTCCTGAGCAGTGGCACATTGTGAAGGTATTGCATAACTACAGCGCGTGTGTTGGAATCAGAGTGAGTCTGTTGTTGGTGGCTTGACTTTCAGTAACTGGTTCAAACATAGGATATGTTAGACATTTCTTTAAATCTACCACGCAACTCAGTAACTCACATTTATGACCAGCACTAATCTTCATTTTTGCTGCATTGAGTTCCAGGTCACAATTTGCTAGCTAGTGTTTAGCTGACGTTTGCTAGCTATAGTAACATCAACTAGTGTTTGCAGTTGTTTGAATTTCAGTCAATTAGAGAAGCTTGCAGTGCAATGTATATGGAGGTACATTTGTGTCTTTTTGTCAATGTAAAATGTTTTTCCTTTCAAACAAATATAATTGTTCTAAAAGCAAAGTGCAAAATAATATTTTGAGAACAAATATGTATTTAAAAGCAAAACCAGCTATCACCCACACTCTATTTTGGCTTTTTTGTGTTAGTTTGGAAACTGATACTGGTCAGGCCATAGACAACAGAACAGTAGCTGGGCTGATATCATAGAGCCCCTAGAAATCAGAATGGAGCAATTTAACAGCCATCTTACCTGGGACCTGTTCTAAACAATCTACAATACAAAAATGGTAGAAGTGGCATTTCATTTCGTATAAGTTACATTTCCTTAATAGAAAAAGCCACTGTCATGCATAGCATAATGCATAAATGAATGTACTTTTCAGAATATTAACAAACAAATTCATTAGAAAAGTTTTAAAAAATGTATTAATTTAGGAGAACAAAATTGCTTTGGTCTAATATTGGAAGACACAGGATAGTAATTTTTTTTCATTCCCAAAAATAACAATCAATTGTGATTTTAAAACATAATGAATATGTTTGTATATACATATAAATATTATAATTGTAGAAACTACTATTTTAGTAACAGAACGCTAAACGGAGAAAGCCAGCTCACTGAATTTGGTAAGCTTACAGTAGCATAGTAGTTATTGGACAGAAATAGGAAAAACAAGGCTATGTTTTTGTGGACAAAGGCTACCCAACATCGCTATTTTGCTGATTATATACAGTAATGCATTTTTTGTATAAAAACTCATTATTTCACATACGTTGTGTGCAACATCAATTCATACTTTACTGTAGCAAGTTTGCTGAGACCGTTCATTGAAAAAAATGGATTAACAAGAAACCAGAAGTCTAGTTCAGACGGCCCACAATAGAAAGTGTTTCCCTCAAGATTCGAACCCGGGTTGCCCACGTTGATGACTGTGTTGTGAACCATGACACCAGGTGTCAGTATAGCCTCTTCTGTCCACCCTGAATAAATCCTCTTTTGCCACTGGCCATTTCAACAGCTAATTGGCCATTCGTGAATTATATTGATAGAGTTAATCTGACTAACGTTTCTTACTACCTGCACCAAAAATAGCATCTATGAACTGTATGGCGTTTGCCACTGGCCGTTTTAATAGTGTAATAGGCTGTCAGTCATAGGCTTTACCAGTATCTAATAACTTTAATAGTCATAAGAATTGAGCAATTGCTAGAGAGTCTGCCAAATATATTTCATTTCATGGCATAAGAACATATTTTTTTCTGTCATGGCATAATAACATACTTTTTTCTTTCAGTCGTGAATGACATTGATACTATAAATAAAGGTGACTATAACTAACTTTTTCATCAAGTGAAAAGATGAGAAAATGGTGGAATGTATCAGAAATAGTCACTATACTGCATAACTTTAACAGTTTTATTGCGTGCCACAAATACAATTAATAAATGTCGTTGCTCTCAAGAGATTCGAGTTTACGTCTTCCACGTGGGAGGCATTGTCTTTAAGCACTGCGCCATGGCATTACACGTTTCAACACTCGCTAGACACCATTGAGCATAGTGGTAAACTGACTAATGTTTCTTATCAAGTTTACCTCCACCATCTATGAACTGTATGGCTTTTGCCACTGGCTGTTATAACAGCTTATCTACTAACTTCCAAGGAATAATTATACTTTTCCATGCCAGACACAGTCGCAATATAACTGTATACAGTTTTAGTTAAGGCTTTCTATAACGTAACTACTGTATGTTGTAGCCAGCAAATGTGTTTGTCTATCCTGAGCCAAAACGGATGCACAGAAACGTACTTTGAGAATCCACCAGAAACCGTCTCAATATAATCGTAAGCTGTTATATTACTATAATGTAGATACTGAAGGTGTTAGCTAGCAAAGCTTCATCTATACGAAATATCTCACAATGCACACTTTGCTTTGCCTGTGAGGAGATACGAACATGAGACATAGTTTACAGGGCCGATACAAACATGAGACATAGTTTACAGCTAAACACGTCAACGACCCAAAGCACACATCCAAATCCACAAAAGCATGGCTTCACCAGAAGAAGATTTAACATTTTGGAAAGACCCAGCCGGAGTCCAGACCTGAATCCAATTGAACATCTGTGGGGTGATCTGAAAAGGGCTGTTCACAGGAGATGTCCTCTCAATCTGAGAGATTTGGGGCGCTTTTGCAAAGAAGAGTGGGTAAATATTGTCGCATCAAGATGTGCCATGCTGATAGACACCTACCCAAGAGTGCTGAAATAAAATCAATAGGTGCTTCAACAAAGTATTAGTTTAAGGGTGTGCACACTTTCAATTTTTATTTTTCCCCTTAAAGATTTCAGTTTGTTTTTCAATTTAATTGTTCACGTTATAGGTCACATTAAAGGTAGAAAATATTCTGACATGATTTATCTTTGTCAAAAAAAATTACAAGCCAGCAACACTAGTATCTTGCTACTTAGTCATAATAGTCATAATAATTGAGCCCATTTTAGCGAGACTGAAGACGAACTTCACACTGCCAAAGCTAGATCATTTCTAGGCACAACAACATTTGTTTTTGCTTCATAAATAAATGACATTAATACAATAACTATCAATATAGGTGAAGACAACTGACTTTTTCCATTAAGTGAAAAGATGAGAGAATCGTGGAAACCCCTCCTCTTTTACAAGAGGTTGTTTTCTATATCAGGCTACCCCAAAAAGCATGCACGGATGCATAATTCCAAAATCTACCAGAAATAGTAGACCATCCGGGAACCTTTGGTATTCTATTTTCAGTGTAATATGGTTTGGGACATACTAATCTTCTCGCTTATTAATCTGGCATACATACAGTTGTATGCAGGTAGTATTCATCTTATGTGATGATGGCATTTTGGGTAAGCAGCACTGGGCTTACTTCCGTCCAACTTCAACATAGCTTGTTAGGTCCTTTGATTCGGTGTCGGTTCAAAACATTCTAATATATTACATACATACATACCGTAGAATGAGAAATCATGCAATTATTGTTCTCAAGCTAACCAAAAGAATTTAGCGATGAACAGCTGATGTAATCTAACTTTCTTTCAGGGCAACTCATAAGCAAGCCATATCCGGTTTGTATCTTAGTTGATATATAATCATAAATCATGACAGTAACGTCTAGCTTTTTTTGCAGAAAAATATTGCTGCGTTGCAATGTTACATAGGCCAACTTTAAAACTCACATATGCACTCAGTGTATATAGGCTTTCTCTGTGTCTCTCTCTGTCTCGTTCTCTCTGTGTCTCTCTCTCTCTGTGTCTCTCTCTCTCTCTCTGTGTCTCTCTAAGTGTGTCTCTCTCCGTGTGTGTCTCTGTCTGTGTCTCTCTTTCTGTTTGTCTCTCTCTCTCCGTGTGTCTCTCTCTCCTCTCTCTGTTTCTCTCTTTCTGCATGTGGTGGTAAACTGTGCTGAACATGGAAAATAATCATATTTCATAAAAAAATATGTTTTCAGTGGCAGTGCATTTTAGCACCGGTGAGCCACCGCTCTTATTACAGGAAGAGGGAAACACTGAACTTTACTACTGCATACCAGCCTACATGTATATTGGAACTGGGAAAATCTAATCTGCCCCTTTTGGGCCAAAGAGGGAAAAAAACTATAGACCCTTGTGAAATTAGAAATCGCATCCAGTTTCCAGGCTATTATAACCTTGGCAACAGCAAACAAACGAGAATGTCTGCACCACACACCAAAGGGCTGCCCACTAATTCAGAGACTGAGGTTAAGCGCAAGCAACTCAAGCTTTCTTGCAGATCTTTCATTGCCGCCAACATAAACACTGGGGGAAATGTAAGCGCACGTTCAAACTGATCAGTAAACAGGTGAAAATAAGAAAGAACAACTGAATATGGGTGGACTTGCCGCTGCTTTTTTTTAATGTGGCAAATGTGTAACCCTTTTCATTTGTTAATTCTCTTCATAACACTGCCCCCATCCAGGTACACGTCCATTCCCATCTACATGGTTCCCTTCAACGTGCCGTGGCAAGTTAACCTGGGCGCAGCTTTGCTCATGGCCCCCCAGGTCTATTGGTTCTCTCTCATCTGCCGAGGAGCCCTGCGACTGTTCTCGGGCTCCTCCCGGTTCCGGAGGCCCGTCGTTGCCAATAAGGAAGACCTGGACGAAAAGGTGCCATCCCAGCCCGCCAATGGGTACAGCGCTCACAACACAGAGCAAAAGTCAGGCTCTCACTGAGAAGTTGGTAGGGAGAGGGTGAGAAGGAAGAAAGGAAGTATATCGGAGAGTGTTTTGACATGTGAAGTTGAAAGGGAAATATAAGGCGAGACTGAACAAACATGAGTTTCGCTACCGTGGAGAAAGCTGAAAAAAAGAAAATGCCTCTAATGGTACTCTCTTTGTTGCCAGACTCTTTAGCTGGTACAGAGATTTTTGATATGTGCAAATCTAGGAATTGAAGGCAGCCTTTGCACATTGAACAGCAAAGGCCTCTTCAGACACTTTTCCATCCCCCCACGAATGGGCATGTTGAGAATGGATAGAGGTTAGCCTGAAAGAAGTATAGCAAGTATTGGAGTGTAGACCACCCTCATGCTGATTAAATAAAATCCTGTCTGCCTAGTAGGTGAGTTAGCAGGAGTTACCAATGTATCATACTGGAATGTTTAGTACATTGCTGTAGATATACTTGCCTAAATCAGCTTAGTAACAAAGAAAAAAAAAACAAGACCTGCCAAGCAGTATTTTGACTTGTTAGTGTTTATTGTCTGTTTCCCTTGTGTAGAGTAAGTTGTATTCCCTCAAACAAATGTAACCAGCGGACTGTTGTCACCTGCAGGACAAAAAAGGTAATGTCATAAGACTGTGGTATGCTGCCTTATCCCTTATCCCAATTGTTTGTTTAATCCGTTTTATGTTTATTTATTTTAATGAAAAGTTGTTTTATCTCCCTTGGACTGAAATTGTGTACATACACAAAGAGATGTTGTTCTTAATTGTAATTCACGTGTCAGTGTTAGTTTCACTTGATTTGGATTCTGTGTCTGATCTCCAATATCATTTTTCAAAATATTTTTTGTATACATATTGATCTTCAGTAGTTCAGGTAGCAATTGCATGTATCGTTTTACCTATGGGCAGTTAGTCTGCTTAAATGTGTACAAACGACTCAACCACCTTGCAACCATGTTATTCCATTTTAGAACGTACTTTTGAATGTGTTGAGGAACCAAATAAAATTGACATTTTGGGGCTTTTGGGGTTCTATACCCGACATAGATCCTTTTGTAGGAGAGCGGTGTTGAAGGTAAATAAGTGACAGTGCCCTATGTATTGCCACAACATGTCAGTGATTGGCTGTTGTCACACATTTGTAATCTGACCAAAAATATTTTTTGAAAAATCAAGGGACATTCTGAATGATAATTTTAGCTAGAAGTTTGCATAAATTGACCACACCAGGATCTATACACTCACCTGGTAGAGCTGTGAAAGGCTTTATAAGTACAGTCTCTTTGCTTTAGGTTTGTGCTTCTTCAGGTTCCTGTTCGAGCTTATTTCCTTGCAACATTGTTTTCACAAGCCCTATTTACTCAGAAAACCTGGTTCATGAATTCCTACTAACAAACCTATAGTGTTGCTTCTCGCAAATATAAAACAATACATGAAAAGTGTTCCAGAAAGGTGTATGTCAGAAGATTGGATATTAATAATCCCATCTCATTCGTCTAAGTGGAGAAAACCAAGTATTAATTTCTGTTCCATTTGCTTGTGTACTGCTTCTTGTCATGGGGGGTGATGCATTTTAACTGATGCTTTGTATGAACAAAGATAGGCTTATTTATTCGTACATATTTATGTTTAATTTATTTCTCGTTTTAAGTTGACTGCACTTATGCATATGTACAGTATTACATACCGTATATGCTTCTAAGTCTTATGTGAAGGCTTACATTGTTACTCATAGATAAAATAAACTCCTCTGTCTTGTACTTGTCTGTGTTACTATATATCCAAACATTTTTTTATATTATCAAAAGAGTTACATGTTTATTACAGTCATACAAAACACAGTCATAACAAAATCAATGATAATGGCATGAAACAATTCAAGATGGAAGTTCAACCCTCAAACCTCTTCTGGGCTGCAGATCCTGTTTTACATTCTCGTCTTAATACCGCCTCTGTCTCGGCGAGAAGATTTTGCTGGGGTCGCTGTCTCTCTCCCTCTCTTTTTCTCTCTCTTTCTGACTGTTAGGGGAGAGGGCCTCCTCTGGTCCTGTCCGGCTACTCTTGTCGCTCTTAAAGAGGTCACGTCCTGTCCGAAGAATATGTTCCTCAATTTTACGATGCCGTTTCATGTCTGACAGCACCTTGTCTAACCTAGCCTCTCGTTTGATAGAAGATCGAGCCGAGGACCCTGGAAACAGAGTACAATGCATGAATTAACCTCAGAACACCAGCAACAGTTTACAGCTGTCAACCACCTAGGGTATTTATTTTTAGCTTGCCAGATTCTCAGGTTGGACTGTCTTGCAAGTATTTGGGCGATTCCAGCATTATCGACTTTCTGTATTTGCATGTAAAATCACAACTCGAATTATTCTCAGAAACAAACAACATGATAAATTAAACAATTTGTATGGGTTTTAATACCCCACCATTTTGGATTAATATACATTGACATGTTGGTCAAAGTAAAGTAATTATAAACATTGTGAATGTTTCAAGAAATGGAGAGGCTTTTAGGCAAGTCTAAACATACAATGTTAAGTATGTAAGTCATCAGTCAAAACATGAATTAACCTTTTGAAGCAAGGACATGGCTGAACACAAATCCAAGGGTTTAACAAATATTGTAGTTTTACATTGGTATTTTAGAGAGGGTAAGTAGGTGTACATGCCAAAGGCAAAGCCCAACAATATATTTCACTCAGTCCTATAACTGGGGCTTGTGTAGCATGAAGCTTATGGTTCAATCTTGTCTGGGGGAAAGTCTTCACATGACTGTGCCAATACTACCAATCATATTCGCTGAATAGCTTACGTAGTATATTTAGTGTGGCTTTTATTTGAAAAAGAAATACAGACAATTGATTCAGTAAAATGCTAAATAACACACCCCAGATATACACATCCTTTGATGAATGTGCAGGCTGGTGACAGCAAAGGAAAAAACAGAAAATGTGTGGATGAATAGAATGAATGTAGATGCTTTTATACAGGTGTATTGCTTGTTACAATTAAGCAATTGTCATGCTCTGTGGCAGGTATATAAATGCTGAGCAGGCCCAGTTGACCTCGATTTCAATGGTTCATTATTGGGTCTCATCCAGGTTGACAGTGTCCCCATCCACAGGGCATGAAGGTTCACTGAATGGTATGATGAAAATGATGTTTGAAAAATGATGTAAATTACATGCTATGGCATTTGCTGTCACCAAATCTTAACACAATTAAACACATATGGGAGATTTTGGACCAATGTGTTAGATAGCGCTATGCACCACCATCATCAAAGAACCAAATGAGAGAATATCAAATGGAAGTATAGTGTTTCATCCCTCCAGTACAGTTCCAGTGACATAGAATATATCCCAAAATGCATTTAACTAGTTGACTTTTTCCCTTTAATTTTATCCCAAACCAATATATTAATACGTCATTCCTAATCACATCCACAACCATTATGGGTACCATAAATTCAAAACAAGGCTACTGACATTGGGAGGTGTTTGCTTTACAGAGAAAGATGATCCCAAATAACATGCACGTTTTACAAGACTGCAGTACATGCACCCAAAGCTCACAGTACTCTGTATTGCTTCCTTATCACATATTCATAACTACCTTTCTCAAAGTAATGAGAACTTGAAATAAAACCTTATTTGAAACCTGGTGAACTACTATCAATGGACAGAACTCAAGCAAATTCTGATTTACACTGATTAAATCAAGTCTGCATTCCAAATATAAACTATAAGCGTAACAAGGAACGTGGTTTCATTTGAAAATTATACAGTTAATTGTTCAATGTACAGGTTGAATTTTGCAAGATCTTAACAATTTTTGTATTGAAGAATGAGGTAGGTGATATTTCGATAGCAGTAATATCATACCTGGTGTCCTTCGACGATTGATGAAAGCATTTTTTGGAGTATGTTGAGCCTGCTCTTCATCAAAATCAAACTCGGTGGGAGATGGGGCCCTGAGAATGAAAGAATACACTCAACACAGGAATTGCTCGCCAGCTCTGATGTTTCGAGAAAAACGCATTCAAAGGCTAACAACCACAACAGAGATTGCAGGCACATCGACCCCCTGATCCAGAGCTAGAAGGAAACAACCAGTCTTACTTGCACTACCCTGTGGCCTAGGGTTGTCCAGCTGTGTAAGCTGAACAACCCTAGGCCAGCTAACACATGCGGGGAAATGTGCTGTACCATAGCAGAATGGGTTTTAATCCAGGCCACAGTTCTGTCAGAAATAATTCGCCATCTTTCCCCACATTCTCTACTGAGCAAAACAAATATTCATCTTAAAAATGTTATATGAAATCCAACTCACTTGCGCTCTCTATCCTCCCTCTCCCTCTCTTTTGCCTCCTCGTCCTCATCATCCCTTTCAGGCGAGGGGGTGTGCTCAGGTGTAGGAGATCTTCGAGGAAGTGGCACAAAATTCAGCTCCAGCTTCTCCCCTTTCGATAGCAGCTCGTACAGTCTTTTGATTTCTTCAGGAGAAGGCATCCAGTTTTTCGTGTCCTCAATTTCATCGTCGCTGTAGGCAATTTCCCACTCTTCATCATCTGCATCTACTTGCTTTTTATATGCACCGTCCAAGTTGTCTGTCTGCGTATCGCCTACTTGCCCTTCTTCCATTCGTCCCATTTGGTTTCCATCTGGATAAGAAACGTCATTCAAAAGCATGCCTGATTTTCTTAATAAGTTACTGAGTTGTTTTTTATTTACTGAGGCATTTGCGCAAAACAGTCCAATCTGACGATAAACAATCACAAGTCGGATTGGCAACATGAATCTTAGGTGCTCCCGACCGTCAAAACACCCACAGTATGAGGCCTCTTTTGGGCATGTGTATTATACTCAGTGTGTTAGCGCGTACCTTTTGCGTCTTCTGATTTGGTATCCTCCTCTTTTATTGTCCCGTCCTGGTCACTTTCCTTTTCCCTTCCAGTGTTTTTCTCATTATCCACCACTCCGAGCGCCTCTATTCCATCTCTCAGTGATGAGTCTGTAGCAGCCTCTGCAGTCTGCATCATCTTGAAGTTACAAACGTACTATGCTAGAGAGAGCACATGTTGGCACCAGTAAAGGTAATATTTTCTACAAACTCACTCTCTGGACAAAGAAATGCACATTAAAAAGATATCGCATGCGTTACGATGTCTTTCAGCATATCTTAGTTATGGCAGGATGGCCTAACAAATAGAGCATTCGACCAGTAATCATACAATTAAAGTATGGGTCAGAAAATAGCAAGTGTCACTATCACCAATGAACTATACAGTTATTGCATTGCAGGATATTGTGTAAATTACCTTAATCAAAATACCAGTTTGTTTCCGCCGATTGATATAAATAATCGTACATGCATCAATAGACTAAGCATTCAAACTAAGCGAATAGGAGACACACACAAACGTAAACACAGCGCCATTTTGAAGAAACGATCTATCGCGCGGTGGCGGGCGACGTCAGATACCCATTTACATTCATTCTCATTTCAAAGTTTCATGATTATTATTCATATTTTTAAATATAGAACAACACTTAATTAAATGTAATTTGTTTTTAAATTTCAACATGTATAGGCTATAATTTTTCGTCTATTTTGTTAAAGAAAAAGCGATGGAGGAAGTTGTAAGTCAGAGGTCATCCGATCAAGAGTGTTGATTGGCTCATTTCGGTAACAGATCCTGAGCTCCAGCATTTGAAAATGTTTGGCGGAGGGCCGTTTAGGTTAGGTCTGTTCTTATTTTTTTTTTGTAATTAACGTATGAAATTGTAAAGGCAATGCGTGGTATTGTTGTTTAGAAAACATTTTAATGTGTATTTTTATTACAACAACAAAAATAGAGGATCGGAGTTAACTATCGGTAAGTTTAGAATTTTTTTCGCTCTGGCATCTAGCTAGTTTCCTTAACCGCTATAGAGCTAATGTTCGCTAACCAATAACAAAGATGTCCTGCACTTTTTCATCCTTGCTCTAATTTATAAGCTGGTTTGCTGGCTACACTTGCCCGTTTTCCACCGACACTCTTCAAGTTTAACTAGTCAGATAGCTAGTTATATCTGCTTTGAAGTGTACCTTAAGAAACGTTGTTTCCTTTCACACGATACATAGACATGGCAGCACAGCGCGTTGGTGAGGTTCCAAAAGCAACCAAACAGACTTCCAGGGTTCGGGTGGCTGTGCGCCTACGGCCCTACATGGTAAAGCAGGACGACAAGGGTGAGGGGGCCTGCGTCAGAGGCCTGGATTCACAGACCTTGGAGATAATCAACTGGAGGAACGCCACAGAGACACTACAATACCAGTCAGTGAGCTTTTGCCTGCTACATTCATTATTCAACGTTCCCCCGCTTATTTTCGTTGTTGCTCAAACCGTGCGTGCGTGCTATTACTAAACTTTGATATGCAAATAGTATCCAGTGGAGGATGCTACTCAGTTCAAAGTGTTGCGTTTACCTGCTAGAGAATGTTTGAGACAGTATCATGAACCTTCTCCTGCTAGGCTATAAGCTAAAAAACAACCATGTTTGGATGCCATTCACATTAGTGTTTGCTAATAGTAGGCAAATGTTTGTGGTTTTAGGTTTGATGCCTTCCACGATGATCAGGCGACACAACAGGAGGTATTCCTCAGTTCAGTGAAGCCCATTCTACCCCACATACTTAAAGGACAGAATGCCAGTGTCTTTGCCTATGGTCCAACTGGAGCTGGTATGTTCAAGTTTTTTTTTCTTCCTATATTCCTTTCAGGTTTCTACTCAAGAGGTTGCAGCCGCATGCTTTTTAAAGACTAAGCATTAGTACTTTCCTGCTATGATACATTTTTGTGCTTATGTCAGGTTTTTGCACTGGCAACTACAGACTTTGGGTATAATATGTTACATGCATTGTCTTCAAGGGGCTGTATGTGCCATTTCTATTCTATTAGTATAAATGACTAAAAGACATCCTCAGTTAATGTAATTTATTTTTAACAAGATTGTTGGGAGTACCTGAGAGATTACCAATTTCAACATCCTCGCCATTTGGTTAATCAGTTTGCATTGATGTGTTGTCTCATGCTCTCTGTAGACAATCTCCGTACTATTACCCCACCCTAAACGACCCTGGACTAGCTAATACAATTTCAATTTTGTTCGGGAAGGGGGGGGAACATGTCATTATGTTTCAATTCAGTCATGTCAGCATTAGAGGCAGAATTTTACTGCCCATTTATAATCTTGTTCTCATCACCACTGAGCAGAAGCGCTGAGTTGTGCAGACTCTTAACGCTGCATATCCCAAACTTTTCTTTATTCTTAAGGCCACTATATCACTCAAGCTTGTTTGGACCAGTGCCTTATATTACAATTTTTTTTTAAATAATTGAATATAAACATTTGAAGGCCTATTATTGTGTGATTATTATAAGTGTGATCATGTAAAAATATAGTCACTGGATAGTGTGCGCTTGTATTACAAGCTATTTCTGTCAGGAAGTTTGCACACTAAACTTAACCATGGTATCATAATGTTTCCTGTCTTAGCTTGCTAGAATACTTACTGATATCCAATGCCCCTTTTCCACCTACCCACACAGGTAAGACCCACACTATGCTGGGTAGTCCAGAGCAGCCGGGGGTGATCCCGCGGGCGGTCCGAGAAGTCTTCAACCTGGTGAAAGCCAAACAGAAAGAGGACAACGCCTGGGACTACAGTATCAGCATGTCCTACCTCGAAATATACAATGAGAAGGTAGGGCTCTTCTGAATTCTGCTATAGCGTTATTTTGTGTAGTTTTGATGGAAGTATTTTACTACTCATGGCCTGTTGTTGAAACCCTTCCAACTCTTAGGTGCTGGACCTCTTGTGCCCCAGCGCTCAGGACCTGCCCATTCGGGAAGATAAGGACCATAACATCCTCATCCCGGGCCTTACCCACACACCTCTCATGTCCTTCTCAGACTTCCACACTCAGTTCCTGCCTGCCAGTCTCAACCGCACCACGGCCTCCACCAAGCTCAACCAGCGTTCTAGTCGCAGCCACGCCATTCTGCTCATTAAGGTTTCTTCACCACGACTCTTGTCGGTTTTCCTTAAATTACTATTTGTTTCTTTTATATTTTCATTGAGGGGATGTGGCATTTTTCATTCAATGTCAGTCATAATTGTATGATAGTCCATTCTGTTTTCTTATTTAATTTTGCTGATCTGGTAAAAATGTATATTTTCACTATAGATTTTTTTTAACTGCCTTCCGTAACACCATTTGGAGAGTTCTGGGAGCTCATCTGTAGATGCTTAAAGGACTAACATTTGAACTACTAACTGTAATCTTAACCCTTATTGTTATCCTAATCTTAGTAAGCAGCTGAATTCTTAATTTATATTACGTCTGGTTAAGTAACGTTATAGTAAAGAACAGCCAGGTTTTAAAATTGCAACCACTGGAATGAGAGGGATATTTCTGCTAATCAGAAGCATTACCCAGACCTTAACCGCAGTACTGTGATACCTAACCGTAAAATACATTGGTATGTTATTGTAGTGACCTTGGTAACACCATTACTCGTTCTCCCCAAATGGAATATACCCATATGGAGCAGTGGGTCGTGCACCTTCCTGGGGAGCCGAATGTTGCAGGTTCGATACGCAATATAATATATACAAAATCATGTCACAGACATATGTTACATTTTCCCCTGAGACCATGTTGGGGACATCGACATTATCGTAGTAAAGAATATTCAGGTCAGTTTTGCCACACCCAGAAGTGTCCTCTCTGAAAGCATCTTAACAGGTCTTGGCCTCAGTGCAGTAGGCTAGGATTTGGTAGCTGATGCTGAAATTACAATCTCTCCCTGTAACACCCCACTGGTTGCTGCTGCTGTGCCTGCTGGGTGCCCTGGGATGAGAGACAAACGAGCTCCCAACTTGTTTTCAGTGACAGTTAAGGGACTACTCATCTATTAAGCGTCCTGTAAGATCTACGACTTATAAACCAATCAGAAACCTAAAGCAGAACTCATTAACATTTTTAACTACTGGCTTATGTGATTTGTATTAGAGATTGTCTCACTCGTTTGGCAATTAAAAATATTAGGCATTTTAGGCGCAAATCAGCCAATTCCTGGCCGATTGTGTCAATAATATTTTGTATAACTGAGCCCTTGTATCCATGTTCCCTAAGTCTGACTAACTCATTGTTTTTATTATTTTGAATGCAGTGACTAACTAGTGGTCGCTAAGAGGCTAAAAGTATTTTGGCATCTCATGCTAGCTTTTAATTATAGCCCCTTTCTAAAATGAACAGCTTATTCATAAGACTGTTGCTAATTAAATAATAAAATGTCCCTTTTTTATTTGCACAGTTGATATGGCTAGGGAATTTGATTACTATGTCTTGTATTTATAACGACTGTATCAGTGCTATAGATGGAGTGGGGGAAAAAATTCCTTGCTTTTCATCCACACTTTCCTTTATTTACTTAAAAAACCCAACGTCATTCCTTTTCCCCAGGTTGTGCGGATCCAGAGGGCTGTTCAGCAAAGGGTGCAGACGGGCAAGCTCTATCTGGTGGACCTTGCTGGTTCGGAGGACAACCGGCGCACAGGCAATAAGGGCATCCGGCTGAAGGAGAGCGGAGCCATCAACCTCTCCTTGTTTACCCTCAGCAAGGTGGTGGATGCTCTTAGCATCGGTGGCGGAGGCAGTGGGCGCGTGCCCTACCGTGACAGCAAGCTGACACGGCTGCTGCAGGACTCACTCGGCGGTTCGGCCCACTCTGTCATGATCACGAACATCGCACCAGAGTACACGTATTACTTCGACACTTACACGGCGCTCAACTTCGCCGCCAAGTCCAAGCAGGTTGTCAACAAGCCCTTTGTGCGGGAAACTGTAACCACAACGTCTGTACAAGGTGAGAGAGCGTGTCCACTGTTTGTATTGTCAGGTTGGTGGGTAGCCTTCCAGTTAGCGCAATTAGTCAGTAAAGTAAAGGTTGCTGGTTTGAGTCCCTATGCCATTTAATCCAATTTGATGTTGTATGCTTTCTGGAAGTTGTCTGCTAATTGACTATAATTGAGTTATGAACTAGGTGGTTTGAATGTTGGTTGGATAATAGCTGACTATCTTCGGTCTGTGATGTATGGCCAGTACACCATGGCTAAGTGCTGTGTCCAGGCATTGTGCGATACATCGGCTTAAGAACAGTTAGTTTCCGGAGGTGTATATATATATAACACACCATGTCATGCGCCATTGCTTAGATTTGTTAGATGTTAACAGTAAGAAGTAAAAAAATTTGTTTTATTAATCAATTGGGATTCTCGTGGTTTGTTCACAATCATCAAAAGGGATTGGTGTAATTTAGCATACTCTTCCATACAAGATGGCATGATATACGGTTATAGAACTAATCTTGATGAAAAATACGATTATCAAATTGGGATATTCCTCAAATGCAAGCAAGCATATTTATAAAGCACAATTCATACATTGAAGCAATTCAATGTGCTTTACAAAGAAAAAATTGTTCAAATGAAAACATCAAAACCACGTCAAAATAAAACATAGAATAAGAAAATAGAAATGGATTACATCCGGGAGAAAAGCATAGGAAGCTATAAAATTGACAAGGCTAAACAGTGCGGTTAAGTGATCAGTCTTTGGCATGTGAAAAGAGAAATGTTTTTAACCTGGATATGAAAATGTATACGTTGGAGCACGTATAAGATCTTCTGGTAGTTTTTTTCAGTTGTGTGCAGTATAATTGCAAAATGCAGCTTGATCATGTTTAGTTTGGACTCTGGGCTCTACTTGCTGACCTGTGTTCATGGATCTAAGAGCCCTGCTCGTTTTATATTCTTCAAACATATAAGAAATGTATTTGGGGCCTAAACCATTCAGTGATTTATAAACTAAAAGTACCACTTTAAAATAAATTCTGTAACTGACTGGAAGCCTTTGCAAAGATTTAAGAACCGGTGGGATGTGCTCTGTTCTTTTGGTCCTGGTTAACATTCTATCAGCAGCGTTCTGATTGAGCTGCAGCTATTTTACAGTATTTTTGGGATGCCAAGCCCTTGATTCTGTCTATATTTTTACGATTAGAGAATGCTGTTTTGGTGACCGCTTTTATGACTGTTAAATGTGAGGTCTATCAGAACACTAAGATTACTCACTTGGTCCCTGGTTTTTAGCACCCCAGAATCCCGTTTACTAATAAGAATATGGCCCCGTGGTAGCATATAGAGATTGAACAGAAGCGGTTTGAGAAATAATCGCTTGGGAACCCCGCATGTCATATGAATGACTTAAAAAATGTATCTGCCAGTAGCTGAAGGTTACTTGACTGCTTGTTTTATTTTACAAGTGGAGCGCACAGCTCATCTCACGTTGTACCATGATACTAAACATCCTCTGCAATGTATCATCAATGAAGCTGAATAGCTCTGCTAGCGTAAATAGAACAATTCTTGCAATTACAAATCAAAATGTAGTTCTTCAATGTCATCATGAGTTGGGTTTTTATTGTAATGATAAAAAAAAAACTAGTTTTCCAATTCCTTAACAGTACTAGTCTAACCACTACACTTAGTAGCCTACCAAAATGTTTCAGATCACGTCTCCACTTCCCGCTATATGGAAATTAGTGTCTATTCCATTACCACAGAAAATAAGCAGTTGAATCCAATGTTGAGCTCAAGGAAGACATGTTGCTACGATGCATGCAGTAAAAACTTAACTGCAAATTGTAAAAAAAATATATAAATAGGATATACTTTATTATGCATGTATTTTCTACTGAAGATTAGAGTTGACAAATGGAAATTATTTATTGCAGGTCAAAATAACCCTTTTGATCAGCAAAATAGTTGATGCACAACATAACCGGGAGCTGTTATAATGAATAAAAAAGTTTTTCGCAACATCAAATAAGCTTATTGGATAAAAAGTTATACATAAAATATGCATGGAAGCTCATGCACCCACAGATCAGTACCGGTGAGAAATTATATCTATTTTCACCTCTGATCCTCAGCAGTATGACTTGAAAAAGCTCTTGCCAGTCACTGAAATGTTCCTGAGTACTTGTTTTATTTAACTGGTGGAGCGCATATCTCTATTTTTTTTTGTATTAGTTTCAACTTTATTGTAATTGAACAACTACAGTAATATGAAATGCAGTTAACAAGAAGCTTGAATATAAGGGGGCAGAAAGTGTACGTGTATTAAGTACAATGTATGTTAGATGTGCAATGTATAGATGCGGAATGCAAATGCAGTACAAATGGCATAATGTAATTAAAGTATTAGTAAAAAATTGTTTTAACTTGCTTTTGATATTTTTATTGTAAGGTGTTCTAAATGCCCAAGAACAGTATTTATGTCGTGCAAGAATATTTGATCATATGTTTTGAGCTAGAAACCAGAGTTGTTATTGGGAATGATATTTGATTTTTCAGAATAATAATAACATCTGGTTAATTTTTGCCTGGATAATCTTGGCATGAAATTCTCATTGTCCCACCCCTTCTTCCATATCCAGGATGTAATGTTCTTTAGAAACTGTTTCAATACGTTTTTGAAATCCCAATCAGATTATTCGTAGACTCAAAAGGGAGGAAACTGTCCAATTTGAGGAATATTTTTTTGCTTTCCAATATAAATTGTTCTCTATTGTACCCCATCCATTTTGCATAGCAGTGAAAAGATCCAGGGAGGAGCAAGAGGATGGGGGGTCTGGTGAGCCCCAAAAGAAGAGGCTAAACGTCCGGAAGAAAACCGACTCGGAGGCACCTACTCCCCCAGCGCAGATGCCCAGGTTAGATGTTTTTTGAACCGGTCACCTGTGCAGTTAGACCAATAGTCACAAATCATGTGATTTCATACATTCATGATTCAAACCATGCGATTTAGAAGTGTAGTTTATTGTATATCCATTCAACATTGCATTTCACGTGTTTCTTTTGTGTGTACATTTTGTATTTGTTTCAGATCTTTTGGAAAGTGCTGTAACAAGAAATAATTAAGTAGAAATTAATCCGGTTGAATTTTTGAAAAAACTGAACCAGTCCAAGCATCTTAACAGATCTTAGCCTCTGTGTAGTAGGCCAAGATTTGGTAGCTGGTGCTGAAATTATCTTCCTGTATCAAACACCCCACTGACAGCTCATCTTTTGGGGTCTTTTGGGACGGAGACAAATCTGTCTTTAAATACAATTTCTAACTGCATTTAACACCGGAACTGCCAGGCCTTTTTTACTCCCTAAAACTGCCAGAGCCAAACGCCACTTGGCGTCATTAGCATACGACTCATCCCTATTAGCATGGACATGTTTTAAATGTTAAATGACTTAGAAAAATATTCAAGGTTTTATCATATGAGAAATAAAAACAAAAAGAATACACCAAACGATTATAGTATTAAAATTTGTTGAACAATGAAATTACTCAACACGTCAACTATTCAAAGGTAAGTCCTTAAGTATTTAGTTTTCATTTTGATGATTTACAAGGTAACATAAGAGACAATATCAACTAGTTTTTGACAATCAATGGATATGCGAATGTTTAGACTGCATTGGCCTAAACCACGGTTGCTTGATAAACACGATACATTTCAAAGAATGAATAACTCAGGCTATAGCCTGTTCATACACACGTCAAATTAATTAAGTTGATACAATTAATTTTACCCAAATCGTCTGACTTGCTCACATAGTTATATAGTAGTATATTATATCCACTTTCTACCCTCATCACACTTCAGTTACATGCATAGATGTGTCGGTTGATTAGGGGGTTATCGCCCATTCATCCATTGACGTCATTGGTATTCCATTGCTATTCATTAGATTCGATTAGACCTGGTTCCCGAGTTGACATTTACATGTAACAAATGAAAAATAATGTTAACAATATTTATGCAATTTCTTAATCTTCAGTAAAATAAGCAGAGAAAAATCAAAGAGACTATGATGTGTGTGTGATTTAGTTAATCTTTTTTTCCTAAAATAAAAACAGTATATTGTAACTGGTGACTGCTAAATAATATCCTTAGTATTTTGTTCAGTAAATACCTTTTTTAGCATAAGACATTTGTAGATTTACATTTGATGAATTAGCTAGACAATAAGCTGAATCTCATTGAAAAACGGAAACGTGTGATTAGGAGCCTAAATTGTTTGTATTATGTTTCTATAATAGCCAAATTAAGTTTTTGAATGGTTATAGAAAACCTTTATTTCCTTTAAGTTATTCAAATTCGGCCATGGTTTGATCATTCATCTGGGAGTAGGGTGCAATCATCCATTAACGTCAGGCATTCAGTGAGGGATGATTAGCACCTGGCATTGACTGTTGGTGGATTAAGTAGAAAAAAGAAAAAATCGTCTCTAAATAATTTTGTTCATAATTCCCATAACGGAACAATGTCAAATATGCCTGTTTAGGAAAAGTCATGGAAGGAGGCATGAATAGCTTTCAAAATGGCCTTATTTTAATTGCACACTCAAACGCCAATTGTCGTGGGCATTTGGCAGTTCAAGTGTTAAAGCAATTTCACTCTTACTGTTACTAGCTCTGTCGTTAGGACAGGTTTGTGTTCCATTCATGCCAGGTGTCAGTATAATGTATGCACGTATTCAGCACTCTTACATTTTTCGCAATAAGAGGGAATAACAAAATGCATGAACTCTAACTTTTTACAGGTCTTGAACATGCAAGTATATAAGCTCCCTACATGCTGAATTTAATCTCAGATTGTTCTTTTTCCACTGTTTCCTACATTGTTTCCCTTTGTCAGCCCCACGGATCCATCTGTACTAAGTCGGCTGATGGCTCTGGAGAAGCTGTTGATGGGCACCCCAGTGAAAGAAAGACTCAAACTGCATAGAGAGATCCAGGTAAAGAGCAAATCCCAACACTTGTACACTGTTGAAATTTCATTGATAGGACCTCAATATTATGGTTTACTGGATATATGCATTTTAAGCTAAGATGGTCATGGTTTTTCAAACGTAAGAACTACGGTTGCAAAAAATATTATAGAACTTGTTTTTCAGAACGTGTTTGCAATATTCCCAGAATAATATGGGAATGAGCAGGAAATCTGCAATATGGCATTGAGGATTTCTTGAAAAATATACATATCCACTCACTTGCTGGTGGTTTTTAGAGAAGTTTTGATCTGTGTGTTTTTTTTCCCCCCACGTTTGTCTTTTGACCCCTAGGATCAGGGGCCGTATTCCGATTTGTTTTCATTTGTCATAAGAAATAGAACATTTTCCTCCAGATTTGGTGTGCTATCTTGTCAATTAGGGTCTTCATTCTCCCTATGTGGTACTGTCATGGTTACCAGCTCAATTTACTCTGGTTTAAGAATTTCAGTCCCAACATCATCTGTCATGTAAAACGGGTGATAAAAGGGTCCTAGAAATTCTGGTAAGACTCCTGTGTGGATTAGGCCCCATCTTTGAGAATTAGCTCCCATCAAACTGTTTGACATGATTGGTCAATAGGCCAATTGGTGGTGTTGGTTCCTTGGTGGGGTGTTGTGGAAATGCCTCCATTCTAGCATTTCACATATGCATCTTGAGCTGACAACAGGCCTTGTATAAAAGAAATGTGGTATGTACAGTGGGGAGAACAAGTATTTGATACACTGCTGATTTTGCAGGTTTTCCTACTTACAAAGCATGTAGAGGTCTGTAATTTTTACCATAGGTATACTTCAACTGTGTGAGACAGAATCTAAAACAAAATTCCAGAAAATCACATGTATGACTTTTTTACATTTTATTGCATGAAATAAGTATTTAATCACCTACCAACCAGTAAGAATTCCGGCTCTCACAGACCTGTTCGTTTTTCTTTGAGAAGCCCTCCGGTTCTTCACTCATGACCTGTATTAACTGCAACAGTTTTAACTTGTTACCTCCTATAAAAGACACCTGTCCACACACTCAGACACCAACCTCCTCACAATGGCCAAGACCAGAGAGCTGTGTAAGGACATCAGGGATAATATTGTAGACCTGTCAGGCCCGTCTGAAGTTTGCCAATGACCATCTGAATGATCCAGAGGAGGAACGGGAGAAGGTCATGTTGTCTGATGAGACAAAAATAAAGCTTTTTGGTCTAAACTCCACTCGTCGTGTTTGGAGGAAGAAGGATGAGTACAACCCCAAGAACCCCATCCCAACCGTGAAGCAAGGAGGTGGAAACATCATTCTTTTGGGATGCTTTTCTGCAAAGGGGACAGGACGACTGCACTGTATTGAAGGGAGGACGGACGGGGCCATTTATCGCAAGATCTTAGCCAACAACCTCCTTCCCTCAGTAAGGTTGTGGCTGGGTCTTCCAGCATCACAACAACCCGAAACACAGCCAGGGCAACTAAGGAGTGGCTCTGTAAAAAGCATCTGAAGGTCCTAGCCCGTCTCCAGACCTGAACCCAATAGAAAGTCTTTGGAGGGTGCTGAAAGTCCGTATTGCCCAGCGACAGCCCCGAAACCTGAAGGATCTGGAGAAGGTCTGTATGGAGGAGTGGGCCAACATCCCTGCTGCAGTGTGTGCAAACCTGGTCAAGAACTATAGGACATGTATGATCTCTGTAATTACAAACAAAGGTTTCTGTACCAAATATTAAGTTCTGCTTTTCTGATTAAATGCTAATTAATTATTTTAAAATCATACAATGTGATTTTCTGAATTTCTTTTTTAGATTCTGTCTATCGCAGTTGAAGTTAGTTGAAATTACTGACCTCTACATGTTTTGTATGTAGGACAACCTGCAAAATCAGTTGTGTTTCAAATGCTTTTTCTCCCGACTATATCGCCTCCCTAATTGGAATCACTACATACTAGCAAAAACTGCTGATTTGCTGTCAAGCTAAATCTGGGTTATTAATAAATGTTGCAGGGATCAACATTCTCATCATCCAGCTCTCATCCATCAGTCCTTCCATAGATATTAACTGAAAATGCAAGTCAATTGATTCTAGCCAACAACTCATTCTAGGCTTAATCCGTGTCTGCAAATCCGCTCCTTAATGTTTATCAGCTACGATCATATTTTTGTAATTCCAAGTCTAAAATACTATTTCACAGGAGCTGAAAGAGAAGCAGAAAGAGTTTGAAAGCAACGCCAAGACACTCAAAGTGTCAGGAAATGCCACCAATGGCACTGTCACAGACAGCAGGTTGGCGGGAGACTCTCCTCTTTTCAGGATGCACCTTCCCCCATTGCAAAAAAAACAGACCACGGCAGCCAGATCTAAAAAGCAACAGGCAGTAGTGTCGCCCTTACAAGGTAAGTGAACCCGCACAATTATACTGACCTCTGACTTTTTTTTTTAACACCAGCATTGATCATGCCCATGTAGTCTTCTGTGACCTCACCTGTGCATGGAGTTGCCGATGTTTGTTTTTCCAGTACCGTCCTTATGCAAAAATAGCTTATTGTGCTATATTCTAGATGTCTTGTTAACCTGCCTGGTAGCATGCTAAAGAGGGGTCAGCATGGTTAACTCTGCCTGGGGTTCAGATGTTGTAGTACTTTCAACGCACTGCTCACCAGATCAGAAGCTCATAACTGTAAAGGTGCAGCCCATCTACCTTCCATGGGAATTCGGCTCTGTTATTATCATAGCAGTCTATGTACCCCCGCAGGCTGATATATCGCGCCCGTTGGAGGACGTTTTAATTAGTTAATGGACTAGAGAACACTCACCCTGAGGCAGCTTTTGTTGTTGATGTCTTCAATATGGCTAATGAGTTTTGCCGAAATACCATTAGCACATTAACTTTCCTATCTGTGGTAATCAGACTATTGACCGTTGTTATTCACAAATATGGAACAGCTACATCCCCCCTGCCCTGCATTTGGTAAGGTGGATCACATTTACAGACAACGACTAAAACAGGAAGATCCATTTTTTTTCTTCGGGCAGTTCAGCACTGGTGTGAGGAATCCATTACCACTCTCTAGGACTGCATCGAGACCACAGACTGGCAGATGTTTTGTGTTGCAGCTGATGTAGCCATTGATTCGTACGCACACTTGGCATATCTCCAGTGCTACGTTTCCACTGGTGTTTTGCCCTAAAGTCCAGATAAATGTTTTGTTCCCCCCTCGTTTCCACTGACACAGGTTAGGCCGAGTAGCCCAGCTGTCACTTTGTGCCAACCCCCAGACTTTTGGGATTTGGCCATGGTTTGCAGATTGACGCGTTTTGTGGTGTTAAAACGCAGCATGTTGTTCTATTCAAATAGTAATGTTTGTTCGCTTTAGGTTTCTCTGAATGGTTTTCATCCAATCTAACAAACAAATCCCTGATATAATAAAGGGAAGCAAAGACTCAGAACAGGAAGTTAGAACGATGATGATGATACAATGCCATTGGCTCGATTAAAAAATCGTAACGCTGAACCTGAGACGTAGTCTGCTGAACTT
This sequence comes from Esox niger, assembly GCA_016801105.1. Classification (NCBI taxonomy): domain Eukaryota; kingdom Metazoa; phylum Chordata; class Actinopteri; order Esociformes; family Esocidae; genus Esox; species Esox niger. The sequence continues at coordinate 36,675 of JACXGJ010001991.1, forward strand.
ATAACCACAAAAATACCTCAGAATTCTCCCAGTCTTATATTAAATGTATATAGTTTTGACAAAATACTTATCAAACTGGTTTAGAGTGTTGGTGGAGAAAGAGCCAGTCGCAGGAGTTTGATGAAAACTTTTGTTACTTATGCTCAAACGAACTGAGCATGTTATTGTTTATTTTACTACCAGAAAAATATTGACTTATTTTTCTTACCTGGAAAATGTAATTGTGTTGATGTTTTACTCCTCTCCCCATGTGAGCCCCTGAAGTCCTTGGTACCAAATATATAGTGGAAACAGAAAAGTCAATGAGCCAACATTAGCATAAATTACCAGTAAAGCACCAGTGGAGACGCAGCAAATGTGCATTGAGGTTGTCGTCCGAGGGTTAATGTCAGGCTTTACCCCCACCAAAAGCCCTGGGTTAATGGTAATGTCCATGCTAAGCTCAGAGCATGGTCCTCTGCCTGTAGCTCTGGAGACCTGGTGGCTTTGAGGAGATCCAGATATGACTTACAGAAGGTCCTTAGATGGAAAAAGACACTGCAGGGATAAGTTGGAGTCCAACTACCACAGTTCTGACCCCACATGCATGTGGTGTGGACTGCAACACATCAGGGAGAAATGGCAGTGATGCTGGTCCTGCCGCCACACTCCCTGAGGAGCTCAACACCTATGCACGGCTCTAGGCGTCCAACACAATTCCTTAGGTGAGACATGCTGAGGACCAGGGCAGCTACTCTGTCCCTAGCCCCAGCTGTGGTGGTGAGAGCTTTTGAAGAGCGAGTGAACCCTCTGATGTCACCAGGGCCATGTGGCATTCCCGGCCATGACCTCTGGGTACACCGACCAGCTGGCAAAGGTTTTCACCTCCTATATTGTCTCTGTCTACCTGTCTCTGTCTGGTTGACCTGAACATCAGTACACGCTCTTCCAGTCTCACAATGCTCCTCAACCAGCATCGTTGATCTATTGATCACATGAACCTCATATGCTCTGGTCATTTTCTATGTGCATTAGCACATTTTAATGTATCAATTTATTGGTACTACTATATTTAAATTAAACACTTCTGTTCATACTTTGTACTTAATCTGAATTACTATGTAGATGTCGTGTGCCATGTCACAAGAATTTCAGTATTTAGAATGACATTCGGTGCACTTGACAAGACTGACTTTGAACACACCCGTATACTGATTTCACACCTTCTGCACTGGGCCTACAATGCCCTTCTGCACAATTTCCCACACATCCAACCTCAACATAAAGATGCATATTCTGGTTTCAGTGAACTTTTTCTTGCTGTCAATTCCCCAAGGTTAACTTTTTTTCTATCTTTCAATTTTTGTCTGTCTGCAAACTAAACGAAACTCAGTCACGGTTGTATTTAGGGAAAGTGTTTCAGAAAAATGTATTCCACCGTTAATTCACTAGCATGCATTCTGGGTTTCATGGATTGAGGCTGAATGTAAAATATATCTACACAAACTTTTGCTAGTTTTCACCACTGCCAGCTTATGTTAGGTTTGTGTATCTTAAATATTAGCCTGGATTCTAGTTATTAACTTTAATATTGCGAAATGAGGCTTAGATATACCCTAAACTTGATATTTTTTTGTACTGTCTATCTAGAGATGGTATTGAGCTCATTACACAACAGTTATTGTGGAAACAGAAGAGATCCATGCACACTATTTTAGCTTTTGGTCAACTGACATTCATCAGAGCAGAGCACAACTTTTTGTATAAAACATTTCTCTAGCTACCTATCATGCTTGTTGTCTTAACAGCAGCCTTTGACTAACTCTACGTTACAATTCATGCACCTGAACAAAAACTAGGTCCGCTGAAGCAACACTCACTGTCAGACCTGTGCTTGAATGTCTACTAAAAGAAACCACGGTCACAGTCTGTCTGCCTGTTCTCATTTTATGACAAACAAGTCATCACAAGGTGATCAATCTTGGTTTTGGATTTTCTATTTTTCTGTTAACCACTGTTATTTGGTGTAGATAAAAGTTTTGTACAATAATGCTATACCTTTGTGGTTATCCTGCTGCCTGCTGAAATGCTAGTGTCAATACTAACCAGTAGGAATATTTTATTTTTTATCCTGCTCCCCTCTCAGTACACAACTTGGCAGACTAGTGTTTTGTCATTTAGTATGGAAAACCCATTCTTGCTGTCCTTTTGTACAATGGTGTGACGCTTCCCTGGCCTAAATCTCTTTTAAACCACCTAATGGGTTCCTGACTTATGCCCATTGAAATGTCTTTTGCATGATGAGCCTGGTCAAACCATTGCCTTCCTTTTTTTTTTAAATGCTTTGCTGTGTAATCATGACCAAAAAGCTCATGTGTTTTTACCAATAAGTGACTGAACACAGCAATTGTTTGTGTAGGTGGAGATGAAGCGGTAAAGTCAGTGCATAATTTTAAACTAAGTTTTATAAAGGATTGTACTGGCATGTAGACTAGAGATGCCTTTTCACCTAATCAAGAAAAACACAACCATTTCTTTTAACAGTGCCAATATTTCATATTGTATAGCGCAATGTCTTGTAATACAGTAAGACTATTGATTTGACTGGGAACTCGATACAAACGTACAGTCTGCATATTATTCTGCCAAATCCTATCAAATGATGCCTACAAATCCTCTTCGGCACTTTGGGGTCTGGCAGCAGTGCACTTCCATAAGTGCATCTTAACAATGACACTTTAAAAGGTACATTGTAGAGGTTCCATTTTCTTCTGTAAATAACTAGGGTTTCAGGTATGTCTACTGTTTTGGGCAAAGTATGTATTTGTATGCAGGTCAGATTCTTATGTTTTATATCAACAGTATTGTGTGTCTTTCCTCAGTTGTCCAGCTGTGTCCAGTGGTCAAAAAGCCACCCACTTGCCTCAAGAAAGAGATGCTCCCGGTCCATAGTGAGGTCAGCAACAGCATCATTTGACCATGTTTATTGAACATGGCTTTGTTCCAGCAACCACACTAGCCTACCACTTAGCATGCATACCCATTACATTGATCTGAGCTAAATAGGATTGATTGGCAACACTAGTGTGACTTTTGGCATGTAACCACAGCATATTCTTTCACAATGCAGTATTTCAGTATATCTAAACTCTTTTGTATCACTGTATTACGCCGGTAAATGACGTTTGGTTACATGCAATGGCCTTGTGCTTTATTCAGAGATTGAGAACCTGTTTTTTTTGTCACTAAGCACAGCCTGAAATCTGTTGGTTTGGTATTTGTTTGCGTTTTTAATGGGCATGATTTGTCAGTCTTAAACAAAAACACCATCATCCAAATTAAACCTGTTAATTTAACAGCAGTTTTTTACTGCACTAATAAGAGCTCATCTTCCTGCATATAGATAGCTGATGTATATATTTATAGTTTTGCATGTGTATTGTATATTCCTCATATCCCAGTTTTCATATGCTCACAAACCATTATATATAATTCTCCACTTCGTAGACTTAATCTGTCCCTATTTCCATACTACTGTCGGCAGTGTTTTAAATTGACGATTTAGAGGTGATTCTGGATCTTCAAGCTATTTTCTAGATGCTGGTCAATTATCAGTGGACTTTAAGTATGGCTTAGGAAACAATACACCTGCATCTTTTTCTGTAAGCAAGTTTGTCTTGGGGGTAAGCAACGTCGGTCTCTCTCTCTCTCCCACTAAGCTCCCAGATGGCAAAGAGAATATAACGGCAGGTGGTTGGGAGTCTCACCTGGATAAATTGGTGCTGGACCAGTCCAAACACAAAATCCTGCAGGTGCTTAACTCTGGCTCCCTCAAAGATCTGAAAGGACTGCAGCAGATCGGGGACAAAAAGGCCAAGTTAATTCTAGGCTGGAGGGAAATTCACGGCTCCTTCACCCAGGTTTGTATTCACGCCTGAATTTAGTTACAATTTCACTAGTCTCCCCATTAAGCATTAATGCTACAAAATGTTTAATACAGTATGACAATGTACACAATCACTATTGTCAGTTGTTCTGGAGTGGCTCAGAAATGTGTCAAATGTTAAATGTACATTACAGACAATGACATTAAGTTAATTTTCTTATCGTCTGAGACTAATGACAACATTGTTTGTATTCCAGCTGGAGGATCTAACTCAAATTGAGGGCATCACCACTAAAAGACTTTCCTCCTTTATTAAGGTGAGCCTGAGTGCGCATCATCTCATCAGATTCCAGATATATAGTGGGGAGAACAAGTATTTGATACACTGCTGATTTTGCAGGTTTTCCTACTTACAAAACATGTAGAGGTCTGTAATTTCTGTCATAGGTACACTTCAACTGTGAGGAACTGAATCATAAATAAAAATCCAGAAAATCACATTGTATGATTTTTAAATAATGAATTTGCATTTTATTGCATGACATAAGTATTTGATACATCAGAAAAGCAGAACTTAATATTTGGTTCAGAAACCAATTTTGCAATTACCGAGATCATACATTTCCTGTAGTTTTTGACCAGGTTTGCACTCACTGCAGCAGGGATTTTGGCCCACTCCTCCATACAGACCTTCTACAGATCCTTCAGGTTTCAGGGCTGTCCCTGGGCAATACGGACTTTCAGCACCCTCCAAAGATGAGATGCTTCTTACGGAGCCACTCCTTAGTTGCCCTGGCTGTGTGTTTCGGGTCGTTGTCATGCTGGAAGACCCAGCCATGACCCATCTTCAATGCTCTTACTGAGGGAAGGTTGTTGGCCAAGATCTCGCGATACATGGCCCCGTCTGTCCTCCCCTCTACGGTGCAGTCGTCCTGTTACCTTTGCAATAAAGCATCCCCAAAGAATGATGTTTCCACCTCCATGCTTCATGGTTGGGATGGTGTTCTTGGGGTTGTCCTCCTTCCTCCAAACACGGCGAGTGGAGTTATATTTTTGTCTCATCAGACCACATGACCTTCTCCCATTCCTCTGGATCATCCAGATGGGCCTGGACATGCGCTGGCTTGGGCAGGGGGACTTTGCATGCGCTGCAGAATTGTTATCCATGACTGCGTTGTATGTTACTAATGGCTTTCCTTGAGACTGACCCCAGCTCTCTTCAGGTCATTGACCATTTCTTGCCGTGTAGTTCTGGGCTGATCCCTCACCTTCCTCATGATCATTAATACCCCACAAGGTGAGATCTTGCATGGAGCCCCAGACCGAGGGAGATTGACTGTCATCTTGAACTTCTTCCTTTTTGTAATAATTGCGCCAACAGTTGTTGCCTTCTCACCAGGCTGCTTGCTATTTTCCTGTAGCCCATCCCAGCCTTGTGCAAGTCTACAATTTTATCCCTGATGTCTTTACACCGCTTTCTGGTCTTGGCCATTGTGGAGAGGTTGGCGTGTATTTGAGTGTGTGGACAGGTATCTTTAATAGAGTTAACGAGTGCAAACAGTTGCAGTTAATACAGATAATGAGTGGAGAACCGGAGGGCTTCTCAAAGGAAAACTAACAGGTCTGTGAGAGACGGAATTCTTACTGGTTGGTAGGTGATCAAATACTTATGTCCTGCAATAAAATGCAAATTAATTATTTAAAAATCATACAATGTGATTTTCTTGATTTTTGTTTTAGATTCCATCTCTCACAGTTGAAGTGTACCTATGGTAAAAATTAAATACCTCTACATGCTTTGTAAGTAGAAAAACCTGCTAAATCAGCAGTGTATCAAATACTTGTTCTCCCCACTGTACAAAACAGAAAATTACAGATTAAATAAGTATTTGCCAGCAATTCTAGTTATGAGCCTGGTTAGGTTTACCAGCTTTCCTAAGTACAGCAATTTTTGCCTATTGTACTTTGTGAAATTGTTCAAGCTCCTTCAAGTTGGATGTGAACTTTGGATAAACAGTAATTTTCAACCCATTGCGCATTCTCAGTTGAAGGCAGGCTTTGACTGAACGATTTCAAATGGGGTATTCCAGGAAGCTGGATTAGTAATTTTGCAAGCTCTGTCAACCTACAACGTGAGATGACTTCTGTAGAAAGGCAGCATGAAGTGTAGCCTGATCAGAAACCATGTTAACAAATGCTCTGAACCAAACTAGGTTAAGTGAATCTTGTCCAAGTGAACAAAATGCAGAGCTTCTCCACCAATCCAATTCTGTTCTGTCACTATGGTCTGTCCCATTTGTAGAAAATCCAATTGACATTAAAGCCTGCATTGTGCACTGTGCCTTAAAAATTATTGGACTTCAGTCCTCCAACCGTTCTAGAGAGCTAGTGTCCTGGTTGTTTTCACAACCAGGAGAGTGGCTGTCTGGGATCAGGGTTGGAGGCCCTTTTAACATTATTTAGTGACCCTGTTAACATTATAAACTACAAAATTCTGAAGGATCTAAATTATATTTTCAAACTTTATTGATTTTCCCTCCTTTAGTCATTTCCCCTACTTTCTTAATAACTAAAGCTCCCTGTGTACTCCAGCTTTAATGTTCTTTAACTTCAATATTCTTTAAATAGTCATTTGTTTTTTGTAATTTCTTTGACAATGTACTCTAAAGACAGCACACCGTAGACTTGTATTGAAGGCCATATTTATAAAAACCTGAGGTCACTGTTGTTGCTGAGTAATCTCTGTTTACAGCATGAAGCTATCGAGTTGTGGCAGTTTGTTACCTAGCTTGTTTTTGACCTGTTGGTTGTCACCTAGATAATGGCTACATTTGTTTTATCAATATCACAGCCACCTACTGAAAGTTCTACAAACGTGCGCGCACACAGTCTGTTCCGTTTCTTTGACCTCACATGCTAGCTGGAAGCTCTGAATGACAGATGAAGGACATTGTTGCTCTGTTCTGATGCTCCTGCAATAGTAAATTGTGCGAGATGGTAAACTGCACTCAGCTGGTGGGGGGCGTTCATTTTTCTGTGGCAGAGCATGCCGCTGCATAAATATGGAATGGTGTTTTATAAATTCATGAGGTGCCTTACACAATCTTACTCTTAAGTATAAGATCATCATGCTTATATTTAGGAGAAATATAAGCATGATTGTTGGTAGGCAGTTACTGTAATTTAATGTTCCAATCCCGTGCTTGACTTCGGAACATTTTGTGAAGGAACTGACAAATGGCCCATTAGACAATGTTCATCAAAATGTATGTGTTATAATAAGGTATGTTCAATTAAGGTAGCCTGTCCCAAACAGCTCTTTTGCCTGAAAAAAGGAACCGGAATCCTCTTTGGAACAGTGCTCGACTTGGGCCAGAACGGCATTTCAAATTTTAGGCAGACTGCTTTGGCTTTTGTCTCTCTCAGTTTTCTTTCATCTTTATGAGGACCCTTAACTTTAGAGATCATGTGAGTTGTCGGATCGTCCAGTTTCTCATAATGAATTTGATTGAGAACTGGCCATTCTGGAACAGAACTCGATTACCTTATCTGATTAAGAAAAGCTGGAAGTGTTCAGGGAACTTTGAATTTTTTCAGCTGAAATGCAATATTCTTGCATTTCAGAATTCAAGCAGTCATCACCACACTCTTGGTTTCCTCTGTTTCTGATGCTTTGCCTGAGCTTTATTGCAGCTGTCTTCAATTGTTGTTAGTTCTTGGGTCTTTTTGCCTTAACTTTTTGTCTTCAGCAAGTGAAATGCATGCTCGATCAGCTTGAGATCAGGTGATTGACTCAACCATTGCAGAATTTTCCACTCTGCCTTAAACTCCTGGGTTGCTTTTGCAATATATTTTGGGTCGTTGTCTGAGACAGAGAGAAGTGCCGTCCAATCAACTTTGCTGAATTTGAGCGGGCAACATCGCTATACATTTCAGAATTAATCTGGCTGCTTCTGTCTTCCGTCACATCATCAACTAACACTAGTGACCCAGTGCCACTGGAATCCATGCATCCCGATGCCATCACACTGCCTCCACTGTGTTTTACAGATGATGTGGTATGCTTCGATTCACGAGCTGTTCCAAGCCTTGTCCATATTACTTTTTTTTTTCTTCATTATTCTGGTACAGGTTCATATTAGTTTCATCTGTCCAAGGAATGCTGTTACAGAACTGGGCTGGATTTTTCAGATGTTTTTTGGCTAAATATTATCTGGATTTTCTGTTCTTGAAGGCTATGAATGGTTAGGACTTTGTGGAGAACCCTCTGTATTCGCTCTCATGAAGTCTTCTACTTATTGTAGAATTGCCTACCTTTTGGACAGTTTTTTTCTTTACTTGTCTGGATGTTGTGAAGGAGTTTTTCTTTACCATGGAAAGGATCCTACGATTGTCCACCACTTGTGTTCCATGGACGTCCAGGCCTTGTGTTGCTGAGCTTTTTGTGTTGCTGTGTGTTCTTTTTTAGCAGAAGGTGCCAAACTGTTGCATTTGGCCACTCCTAATGTTCCTGCTAATCTGTGGCTGCTTTTTTGCAGCCTATGGATGGCCTGTTTCACTTGCATCGTGGGTCCATATGCAAATGCCCTCAAATTAAAGCTGAGAAAATGCACATGAAGCCCATATTCATTATTTAATTGTAATTTCAATCTATTTTGGTGAACAGATAAATTAACAACTTGTCAGTGTCCAATTGTTTCCAGACCTAACTATATCCATTTTATTTTCATGTAACAATGTGGAATCTAAGGGGAGTTGAATAGAGTCTCTAAGTTAAATTTCTAAAGGGCTTTTTCCTCAATTGTTTCATAGAGATTAACAAGATATTCATCAGCAAATAAATGTACAATGTAAAATATTCTCTGCAGTAGTTTCTGTTATACCCCGGTTTAGACAACTACGCAGTAAACTTACTAGCTAGACATGTACTATAGTAGTGATGGGAATTCCTATGTTTTTTGGAGCTGTGACTCTTCACCTGAGAGCCAAATGGGCTCAAATAGGTTGTATTTTACGTGTCCTAAATTATATCTCCTGCTGTCTTTACAAGAAAAAAATACTATGGACATTACTGGAAAAATGCACGTGTTACACAGATGATCTCTCCCCACTATGTATTCCTGATTCTGCAGTGTGTACATATGATATTTTAAATATATTTTTCTCCTTTATTTACTAATCATTGTTTGAGTTTTAGAAATTAAGGACACATACAGCTCCTTTCAATAATGCGGTTTGGTTCTCAACGGGCACCAAAAAGAGCAGTTCAAAAACGTCTTTGTTCTCCCATGAAGCAACACTTAAGCAATTCAGAGGGTATGCCAGGGCTGGGAAAATTACTCTAGGTGGGGAAAAAATTTGCGGGCTGGAATCCTTATTTTTATCCATAATGTTTGAGAACAAACTAGGCAACCTATTCAAATGCCTTGCTACAAACAGTTTTATATTATTTATGGTAATGTTTGAACCGGTATAACTCATATCAAATAGACTTTATACCCGGTGCTGTCTAGCTGGCAACCCAAGTGGCAATTTATTATAAAACAAATTCTGACAGGGGTTGTATGGAATTCCTAATTTTCTTTGGACACCTGAAAACACTGCTGTGGATTTTGCCTAGAGTAAGATATGCCTAGTGTTAATAAAACAAGTGAACAGGGAAACATTTTTCTACAGCAAAGCGTATCCTATTGCCGTAGTGTATTGTACAATTTAAGAATAATACAACTCAGGCATTTACCATTGTCCATTAAACGTAGGCACTTATCTGTGTTAGAAAAAATCATCTATGAAGGCTTTGACTCTGTCTAATTGTTCAATTTTCATTCACAGGCCAACATTCTCAGCTCTATGGGGACGTGATTCTTCCTCTAGTGTTTGTCAGCTCTTCCTCTTCCAGCGTATTGGATTCTAATTTAGCCTGTTATTTTATTTCGTTTTTTTTTCCTTTTTCCCATTCTGACGAGTTGTTTGTGAGCCCATTGTTTTATGATATTACTCTGTTTCATTTTTATATTCTTGTAGTATGTGCGGCACTCCACTCGGTGGCGCAATTTCAACATTGAATAAATATCCCTCCTATGGATTTGTGTCCTTATTTACATGTTGTTGGAGTTATGTGGCTTGGGCTATCAAAACAGCATAGCTTAGAACACTCAAAATAATACGACCATTGCTAAAACAAAGCGAAAGACGTTTGAAGTTAATGGAAATTGACATACACGTATCTCACATGAACTGTCATGAATCGTTTTGTCAAGTTACATTTGGAAATGTAAGAAATGTGTCAGCACTGAAGTGAGATGGTGGGGAGGGTGGGCCGTCCATGTCCAGCCATTCCTTTCACTGCATGTAAGCTCGGGTGATTTCGGTTAATTCATTTCACGCTTTTTCCCTTTTGAGCCATATTTTCTGCACCCTTCCACCCCCGAAGCGCTGCATTGAAAGCGCACGAGCCACACATCACGTTATTCGGTACCGGTTATTTGGTATCTTAGAGGCTTCACAATTTCAGAGTATTACAAGAAGATGCGCTTGTTTGGGTCACGTACCTGGTCGTTGCGCCCATATTAATAAGATATGTAAGGCTGTAACGAATAGGCTAATTTGTCGGTGAATGTGCTTTGGTTACATTATGATAATATGCAAAACCACTGGACACTTCGGATATTGTGAAGAATCCGTTTAAAATGTAAGTAGGCCTTTGATTTTCGACTATCGGCAGATTGTGCAATTTTCCTTAAAATATGTAACGCTTAGGTCTCGCGGTATAGCCAACCGCTTTGAATTGAAAATGTATTCTCCGCAAGCCCACATACCTGAATGTGCATTTTTTTATAACGTTACTGCCTTTTGCGAAACGTCTTATTATACTCGCATGTTCTTTAATAGATTTTTTGAGACTATGCTATGATTAGCTTTATTATATACTGTATCCCCCCCACTCCTTCCGTATGTCTCATTATCCCGATGGCTTTGTCCCTGTAACCCAGTGTTAGCTATTTTTCTTCCTAAATTTATTTTTTCACGCGCAAAATAGCCTTCAGTCATAACCTGCACTGTTGTCAGTGGTTAATGCACACATGAAATACAATCAGGTCTGTAAACAACTGCACTGAGACCTTTTCCAATAAAACCATTATCGTTCTTTCAAAGGAACGTGGACCATTGTTTTACCCGTTCTAATAAATAATTGAATCTCTACATTTTTCATCAATTTTGCCTTTCATAAATGTTTTAGTTAATTCTCCACGGAGCCGCATAGGCCCACAGATATTTAAACATCGCTTTTTTGCCTCGGTTTTATTGACCATAGAATGAAAAAGAATGGTCAGAACTCTCAAAAGTCCCCAGGGATATAAATGGAGAGCACAAATTCATTATGTACATAACCAAAATTGCTATGAATGTTGTTAAAATAATAGTTAATGCCATCTGGTTTTGATGTTGTGCTTATTGTAATAACTGTTTGTCTACTCACCCACCCACACATTCCCAGGGGCATAGACTAAGCAGAAGCCCATAAGCAAACTCCTTTGTTTCCAACATCCCTCTCATCACAAACACAGCCCCTGCCATTCACCCCGGCGAGGAACAGCCATCACTGTTGGACCAAGATTCAACGTCTTTCCACACGTCCATCGTCACTGTGACCGCCACGTCCCCAGCAGAAATGGAGGAGAGGGAGATCCATGATGCCACCACTGCCAGATTTGGGCCCTGTCTGGGCCAAGCCAAAGCTGAGGAACTAGTCATTGTGATCAATGAAAAAATGGAGAACAGTAAGCCTTACATTTTTATTTTATTTTGCAGGGTCTCAGTCCCAAACCTTATGTATTGGTCAGTTCATAGTAGTGAAGAAACAGGAAAGTATAAAATATCAAAATGTATAGAAACTGATGTTAATATGGTTTTATGTTACACATGGTCTGTTGCACTGACTGCTAGACCACGTCACGTTTCAAGCTTGGACTCGTTTACATTAGGGGCATGGACTCAATCCACAACAGTTCTTGGTTAGTTTGCGGCATGTAAATCATTTGGCTTGTAGAATCAGGCCTGCTAGTGTCCTAGCGTGCTCAGGACATTTCAATTGTTGCCAATTAGCAGACATTCTCTTATCCCTTCATTTGAAAAGAGCTAGGTGAAACAACTGCACAGTTTAGTAGTAAGTGCATCCTTATAGTTATCGGTCAAGGTCAGACAACAGACATTGGTGGATGTGTAACTTTAAGTACTCTGTGAAAAGGTGAGTTCTCAGATATTTTTTAAAGAAATACTTTGCTAGAGACTGTCATCCTAGTCTCCAGGGAAAGTGGTTTCCACCATTGCGTTGCCCGGACAGATGAGTTTTGACTGCGTGCATTGGAAACTGCCCCAAAGGGCCGTGACAGCCAAGGACTCAGAGGACAGACTCGCTGAACTCTGGTGCAATAATTTACTGAGGCTTTTCATCCCCAACTCCACCTCCCTAGGTAACGGTATCCACCCGGCCCCAGTTGACAACGCCTCCCCAGTCATCTCACCTCCCAGAAGGCAGCAGTCCATCTCGTACTCCCACCACCCCCACACTGGCAAGACCCGGAAGGGGAGTCGCGCTGGCTCCATCGGTTACACCGCCTTCTCCCCACGACCCTCCATCTCACGCCACTCGAGCATCACCACCAACCCGCCCATCGACAGAACCAAGCCCAAAGACTACCTCATGCTGGCAGTGCTGGCTTGCTTCTGCCCCGTCTGGCCCATTAACATTGTGGGGTTTGTTTATTCTGTTATGGTAAGACTGTCTTTTTTTCGACAAGGCAGATATTTTGTTTTGGGTATTGCTGAAAGGGATACAACACTGCTTTTATGGGGTATTTTCAGTTTATTTAGAGGGGGGTATTGAAGGACAGTAGGCAGGTCTCTGTGCTTTCATTTTATATTAAAGTTAATATTATTGGAATATTGTCTTTAATATTAAATATGGTATAAGAATATTAATATTAATAACATTTAATATTTTATACCACAGTGATGTTTTCAGCGGTTAACTTGGTTAAAGTTAATATTATTGGAATATTGTCTTTAATATTAAATATGGTATAAGAATATTCATATTAATAACATTTAATATTTTATACCACAGTGATGTTTTCAGCGGTTAACTTGGCAGCCTGGTAACAGATCAGTTTGTGCTGCATAGCAAACAATATAACTCTAATCATGCCAGTTCAAGACCATAGGAGTTAGCAAGAGTGCATAGCTTTGTCTCGGATTTCTAAATATTATTTCTGCTTATCATACTAACCAGTCCCTCCTCTCCCAGTCCAAGAACAGCCTTGAACAGGGTAACTTGGACGGAGCTCGCCGGTTGGGTCGTGTGGCTAGGATGCTCTCCACAGTGTCACTGATAGGCGGGACCGTCATCATCATCGCCTGCATCGTAAACCTGGCGAGTGAGTATCACAGCTGGCCAATCCTCCAGCCTTCTGTTCATGTGCTGATCTAAGATACTGTTGTTCCATAAAGCTGATTTCTGGTCACGTGTAGTAGGCTAGAATTGGTGGTCACTGTATTTTGTTTTCTAATCTAATGATTTGTTTGCACAGTGGGGCATTTCAGTTGTAAAGAGACTTAAGATGATGATGAAACAAGAGTGCACCTATTTTAATCTATGATCTTAAAGTCTCAAATCCTTGCCAACTGGAAGCTTTACTCGCACTGTTTGAATTAGTGATGGCCATATGAGGTTTCATTACCGGTCTTATAGCAGCAGGATATTATTTTAGCAGCGCTAACTCTGATGAGCTTTTTCAAAATAAAAGCCATCACTGAAATATATTTATCAATCTATTCGGTACATTTTATGTGTAATGTCCATTCTAATTTTGTTCATGTCTGGTTTTTTTATTGACCCTATTTTTAACTTTATTGCCATACACATTTCACTGATGGCTTTTATTATGATAAAGAAAATATGAGTGCTGCTAGTATAATATCCTGCTGCAAAAATATCACAAATGAAGCCTCGTTTGGTCATCACTAATTAGAATCCTTTTGATATGAAACCCTGCCTCCTTGACTACTAATTAGCACTTGTGATATTGTAACCGAATGTTTTCTGTGACCTATGCTTATTTGTTGATCAACCATGTTTGTAACCTCATCAAGAAGAAGAGTACAGGAAGCATAGCTTATGTCTTTGGCCAAAAGGCTTGGGTTTAAATGTTTGTCAAACCCATCAAATACCTTGCATGCATAGAGATTAACACCTATCATTAATCAACATGTCTAATATGTCATATGCCTCGCTTAGGTAAAACACATTCTTTAAACTGGCATGTGGGGGTAAGGGATTTAAAATGGAACATCTAATTAAAATATAGCTGCTTGAAGCAGTTAAGGCTAAATGTACATTTCTCAGACCTCTAGAGGAGGCAAGACAGCAATGTTTGAGAGACATCTATGACTGATCTCTGTTCTGTGCATTCTGAAACTATGCATTAAAGTGCATACATTAGCTCAAACTGTTTTTATTCTTTTGTTCTGTAGCCCACTGATATTAAAAATATCAAAATAGTATTAGCTGTCAAGAATTTTCAGTACAAAACAAAATCCCCATGATGGCTGCTGACATTTACTGTTTTGGAATTGTATTTTCAGTGCACTAATGAATACAATTCTAAAAGTGCTTGTCAGTATCCCTTTAAGCACAGGGTCCTGTGGGACTCATGAGTGTTTGATGCCTGTCACTAGAAAAAAACCACTTAAAGATCATTGATCCAAACAGCACCAGTAACAGTCATTCTATGAAAGGCCACGAGTCTCCAGATTTTTACTCTTTCCTCATTAACTAGTTAAGACTTCCACATCACTCAAAGGTCTTCTTTGGAGACAAATTCAACATTTAAAATGGATCTTTTGACCTACTAAATCATGCCTGAAAAGACGTGATGTGAAAACATTCAATGCAATTGGTCAAAAGACCATTTGTTCAAAAAAGCTCAGAATGAAAAAGCCTGTCTGAACATCTCCTTTGTCTCAATATAGTTCTCTACATATTGTTTAGATCACTGAATTTCATTCAGATGCTTAAAGGATAGTTCAACCAAAAATCCTATTTGTGACAACTCCCTTTCTCTACAGGTAGGAGTCATTTTTGGAAAAAAAACATTATTCAGCTCTGTCTCAGTCAGAAATTATTAGCATTGTACAAATGGAAAACTTATGTACCACTATCACAAAGCAGGTTTGCAAGCGGAAAACACTCCAAACTAAGACAAGTGTTGTTGTTTACCTCAAAGTATATGTTGTATTCCGCAAAATAGTTTTAATTTTCACTATATAAGTCTTCCAATTTCAAATAAACTGGTATTTCCTGTGTTTACCAGTCAGTTTTGTTCACAATTGTATCAATCCATGTGTTCATTCAGGAGGAATAAGTGTAAACATCACAGTAAATGAAAGTTAGTATTCATTGGCTGGAAAGTAAGTTACCTATTTCATGTTTGATATTCTCCTCGGACAGTCATACTTTATTTGCTTGAGAAAGGAAAAACAATAAATAATATTGTCTGACTCTGAATATGACCAGGAATAACATTTTTCAGGGGATAGTCTTACTTGTTTGAAACATAATACACAGATGAATTGACCAAATAGATGCTTGGACAACAGCTAATGGGGGCCGATGGTGAACACGTAATGTGTACTTTGTGTATTATAACATAGCAATCAGTTTTTTCTCCACAGGATGAACTGGGTAACTTGATGGAATTGCATTTGCCTTTATTCCACTTCTGAGTGAACGTGGATCACGATCGTCTTAAAATGTTTCTCCCAAAACTTCTCGTGGGCATATTTGCTCCATTGATTCTCCTAAAATAAAACGAGGCAGAGGTATTGTCCCAATTGCAGATCAAGTAGAATTTAATTTCAACTTAAGTCCCACGAGCAGGCAAATAAGCAGGCAGAAGTTGACATTGATACAAATATGAACAATGTGGGTAAAAGTATTGAATATTATAGACATAACAAGTATAGCAATAATATGCATAACTATGTAAACTAGCAGGCAAAACCCCAAATCCAAATGCTTATGTCAAAAAGGCTCAGGCGAAGGTATAGACTAGGATAGGCTAAATCGGTAACACGTAAGGCATGTTAGGAATAAATAACATTATATAGCTGTCTCAAACTCTATACAAGAGTATAGAACAAGCTTAGTATTTTGGTTATTGGGAGCTGGGAGGAGTGCTGCATTCATTGTAATTGGCATCTGGAGGATCTTGTAATTTGGAGGTTATGTCATCCTGGTGATGGGATTGAGACCCAGGAACTGTGAACAGAGCTTACAGATATGGCATCAAGTAAAACCTTGTCTCCTCTCCTACATCCCTTTAACCTTTCTTATGGCCACGGCATTTTCAACCATTACTAATTATTCTGATGCAAACCAATGAAAATGGTCCAGTTAGGCGAAGCAACCCATCTGCACATAACTTGTTGAGTTTAAAGTTTACGCTCATCTCAATGACATCACTGGCAAAAACAGAAATTGTGTATGGTGGCTATAGGAAATAGTTTGCTGGTGCCAGCTTGAATTCTCTACAGGTTAAAAAAGTCAATGCTACTGCGAAAGATTAAATGAATGTTGTTTGAAGTGTTTTGAAGTAGTTTTTCGCTTGCTGTGCATCTTTACAATAGCCGTAAAACACTTCCAGTCATGAATTTAGACAATGCTAATAATGCTTATTACATACTGGGACAGAGCTGAATAATGGATTGTTTAAAAATAAAAAAAACTCTACCATCTGGAATATCTCTTGGTTAGTGAAATTAGAGGAAAAATATGAATTTTTAACTAACTATCCCTTCAACAACATGTGCTTAGGCAGTTTTTGAAATGTGAAGGACGTAACATGTGATCGGCCATTATTAGGCCAAAGAGATTGCAGTGTTTCTTTTATGCATTATGTACGTTTTCTCTCTAGCCCTGTGTTTGCTGTTATTTCAGATTGAGCTTTGTAAAACTGCTAAATTGCATGACTAACTGCTGATGTGCTCTTTTTTTTTTAGTAAATGTGAAGTCCTGAGTATCATGTTGCTGTGGTCCGGAAAAGGATCTATCTGGCTGACTGTTCATTTTCACTCTTTCTAACCGTGTTGTCATTACTTGGACGTGCCACAAATATTACATAACTGATGTTCGATACCACTCTATAATCAATATAACATAATGCTTTGTTAATGGGAACCCAATATGCAAGACCCTGCTGTTCCCAAACTGGCCTTGGCTTCTCTAATGATGGATTGTGCAGTGGGGAAACCAGACGATCAGACTAATTCCTTACTTTGTATTCTACCCGCCACTGAACACTGTCCTTGACGATGCGACATTTCCTCAACCGCTGCCTGTTTTCAGAGCAAGAAACCAAAACCATTGTGGTCTGAGAATGACAGCAGCAGCAAAAGAAGAGATTGTTTTGATCACTGTGAAAGAAATGGGTGATTTGCTACAAATGCTTGACTACCTAGTACACTAAAGTCCAAAAAGTCTGCCAGAATCTATGCTTCATTGCCCTGATGACTGGACGCATCAGAAATTCCATTTTGCAGGAAGTCCTATTGGTACATTTACTGGCTTGGAGGTTGACATTTCATTGAGAACTTAAGAAATTCATTTCTGAAGGTAGTATCTCCCCTTCTTTTTTGAATGGGCATACTGTATATTTTGATTTCAGTTAGTGGAATATCTTTCAGGCTACTGTTAATCGTTTTACGTTGTAGGTAGGGCATGAGACTGACATTCACCAACAGCAAGCCATGAGTAATGAGGAGATTTAGAAAAAGTATTGGTAATGAAGCAAAGTAAAAAAAAATCAGTAGAACCAAAAATGGAAAGCTGTGTCATTGTGCTTAAATCCTTTTGGTGACAGCAATATAACTCTGTGTGTTGACTTGAAACTTGGAAAAAACGGACTTGGAAATGTCAGGATGAAAATTCAGTGGCTTTATATCCAGTTTCATTCCCCGAGGATGGGCATTTAGACTGTTCCTGGATGAGAGCATTGTTGACCCCAAAGCTGATAAGCGCCAAAAGACTATAGGTTATACATTGAGTAAGTTGTTAATAAAGTTTTGTCCTTGTGAATCAGTGAAATGCTATTTCTTGTACCTTTTTTGATAATGTTTGTAAAAGAGGATCATTTGCAAATTTGGATTTTAAACCACTAGTTTCATAATGTGATGCAGATTATGCTTTTGATGTACGGATAAATGGATGGCAGATGGTGGGGGTGTGTGTCAATGCTTAAGTATTGGGTTACCAAATAACATGCTGCAGTGCTGTGGCTGGTCACACTCAAATGAATTTCTAATATTACATTTTCTGATACTGGCAACAATGTTAGAACCTTGGGACTCTAGTGTCTGGTGTCATGGCAAATATAATTTATCTTTTGGATTTAATCAGTTGGATATGCGATAACCTTCCTAGACATCTAGTGGTCAACATTAAATAGACGGTTCAGTACACTTGACAGTAACATTGATTTATGCACATAACTGGGCTGTTGTTGATTCTAAACCATATGCCAAGCCTTAAAATAATGTGTGCGGAAGGGGCTTGTTGATGTAAAATGATATGCTGAATCAGTGCAAATGAATTGTTATTTGGTTTACTGGTGCTTGGAGCATTTGGCTGTAAATTTGAAACAAATGATGCACCTTTTTGATAATTGTTGGATACATTTAAACATAAGTTGTTGATTGGCTGAAAGCTGTGTTACATCAGACTGTATGCCATGGGTATAACATCACATTTTTCTGCTTATAATTGCAATAAGGCCTCTCTGGGATTTGTGTAATATTGCCAATATACCATGGCTGAGCACTGTCCCAACTAAAACTAATATGTTGTGCTTATGAACTGCTCAGACAGATGTGGTATATTCGCCATGTGCTGTAAAAAGTAACATACAGAAATATGTAATGCCATATAGTACAAATCCCAGAGTGACTTATTGCTTAAATAGGCAAGGGTGTTGGTAAATATTTTCTTATTGGCATCAAGGGCGTTCTGTGTGTTATTTTCCTATAACACATTTTATATTAGCACTTCTATTGCTTATTTTAAAAGGAAGAATCTAATTGAAAACATTACTGGCATTGTTGAATTTGATTTGCAGATAAAAAGTTTAGCTAGCAAGACAGTTTGGTTACAAAACTGAAATACTGTAGCTATCTTGTAAAGTTTCTAGCTGCTACAATAAATGTTACATTTCTACTAGAAAATGAATACATTTCAAGGTCAAATGATATGTAATAGCCATGGTATGAAACAGGCTTTATGCATTGTCTGGGAGATCATCCATTGTCAAAAGGTTAATTCCACAAATCTTGTTGTTCATCTCCATTGTAGCTATAAAATGGAAATACATTTTTTTTATGTTGTTTTCATTTCACAGCACAATTAGCGAATATAGTCATCATTTAGAAAATGTATCTGCTATTTATCCCGAACATAATTTCTGATTAGTATATACCTTTCATTCCAGTGGTATCTTTAAAGTTATTTAAATAAAATGCCAAAATCTCAATGCCCATTAAGTCTACAGAAATGTATACCCTATTGCAAATGTTCTGTATGTTTTTCAGTTAATATTTGATTAATATATTTGGCTTTTTTCCCCTCTGATAGTATTTAATAGATGTCACATTTAATTGTAGTCCAGAGTTGATAATATTCTATAGGCAACATATATATTGTGGATTCTTTATGGTTGATATGAGTTAGCATCATAGCTCTTTAATGTGGATGAGAGAAACTGCTGTGTTTATTAGCCTTTTGCAGTATATTACCAATTGGCTACTATACTCTCTGTGGATATTGGCATGTTGTTAAACCAGGCACCATAAATATTAAATACTTGTATGCTTTCAAGGCACATTCTTAATAAAGACACATTGCATGAACTCCTGTCTGTTGGTCTGTCATAGCCTGGCATGTAATGAAGGGAAACTGGAGGAAAAAAACAGCAGTATATTGTAAAGGAGAAACTCATGTTTTTGTGCGATAGAGAGAGCTTAAGGCTTGGGGAGAGCTCAGCATTTAGCAATTTGAGAGGGGAGCCCTTGAGAGTGAGTGTGAGTGAGTGTTCATGTCATACACTAAGTATGTCAGCTTACAAGATTACAAGTGCCTACTGTTGAGGCAATGGAGATGAGACCGAAGTCTATGGAGGAGTTAACTCTTGTGGGGTAGGAAGAAGGGCTTCCAGCCAAGAAGCACTTCTAGTTCTAATGAGCAGGTAGAATCCCTTTGATGATTAGCACCAATATGGGCCTTAAGGAACATCTGAATACATCAATTTGGTGTATATATTTATTTGCTTAATAGAAAGGGGCAGGATCCTGCACCAAAGAAGATTGGTCTAATGAGCAAGAAGAATCCTTAACACTGCAAATTTTCTGCCCTCAATTTGCATTTCTGGTTAGGAGCTAACTGTGTTTTGTTGTACTGTTCAATAACAAAGTTGAATCTAATCTAAATTCTCACAGTAGAATACATATTGGCTGTTATCAGTGTCACATGCCTTTTGGATGAATTTTTAACATAATTTCTAACCCTTTTGATTTTCTCCCATTCCCTATTCTGTGATATCCAATTGTATCTTCGGCTCATCCCATCGATTCTCAATGGATTCAGGTAAGATTGCAACAAGTATTTTTTTCCTACACAAAAACCCCCAAGCCATTTTCCTTTTTTCCACCCTGCTCTTCCAACCAAGATGTGTCTGTCTAACCTAATCAAGTTGAGCTTGTTACAATGTATTTAAAATGTAACTAACTCACTGATGAGTTACACTAAACTGTTTTCCTTCAGCTAGCATTGTGTTAGTATACAGTGGATATAAAGTCTACACACCCTGTTGCCAGGTTTTTGTGATTAAAAAAATTAGACAAAGATAAATCATGTCAGAACTTCTTCCACCTTTAATGTGAACAATTCAATGGAAAAAACAAACTGAATTCTTTGAGGGGAAAAAAAACAGGCCCCGGTTCCACCTGAAGAATTACAGCCCCAAAGCATGATGCTGCCACCATAATGTTTCACTGTGGGTATGTTGTTCTTTGGGTGATATGCAGTGTTGTTTTGCATCTAACATACCTTTTGGAATTACGGCCAATATGTTCAACCTTGGTTTCATCAGACCATAACACATTTTCCCATGTGCTTTTGGGAGTGTTGATGTTCGTTTTTGCAAACTTCAGCCAGGCTCTGATGTTTTTCTTTGTAAGAAAAACCTTCCGTCTTAACACCCTACTCCATAGGCCATTTATGTGAACAATACAAGAAATTGTTGTCACATGTAGCACACAGCCAGTACTTGCCAGAAATTCTTGCAGCTCCTTATAATGTTGCTGTAGGCCTCTTGGAAGCCTCCCTGACCAGTTTTCTTCTCGTCTTTCATACATTTTGGAGGGACGTCCAGTCCTTGGTAATGCCTCTGTTCCGTATTTTCTCCACTTGATGACTATTTTCATTGTGTTCCATGGTATATCCAAAGCTTTGGAAATGCATTTGTACCCTTTTCCTGACATGTCTTTTAACAATGAGATCCCTCTGAATCTTTCTGCGGACTATGGCTTTTGCTCTGAGATGCAACTAAGAAAATGTCAGGAAAATCCTACTAGAACAACTGAACTTTATTTGTGATTCATCAGAGTCACTTTAAATGATGGCAGGTGTGTAATGAGTTCTATTTAACATTTGTTTGAATGTGATTGGTTAGTTGTGAATACAGCCACATCCCCGGTTATAGGAGTGTGTACACTTATGCAACCAGGTTATTGTAAGGTTTTTATTTTTAATTTTTTACCTTGAAGATTTCAGTTTGTTTTTCAATTGAATTGTTTGCATTATCGGTCACATTAAAAGTGGAAAACATTTGTGGAAAAATTATTTTACTATTTTTACATTACAAAATGTATAAAAACCTGGCATTTTAACAGGGGTGTGTAAACTTTGTATATTCACTGTAGCTGTTCTTTACTGTGAGACTAAAGCCAGCAAAATAATGAAAAAACTAGATATGAGCACCATCTTTAACATGGCAGTACATCTGTAGCTTTTGTGACTTGTCCAAAGCATAGTGGATGGCACATACAGCTTGGAGAACAAGTATTTGATACACTGCTGATTTTGCCGGTTTTCCTACTTAAAAAGCATGTGGAGGTCTTTCATTTTAATCAAAGGTACACTTCAACTTTGAGCGACGGAAATCAACAGAAATCCAGAAAATCACATTGTATGATTTTTAAATAATTAATTTGCATTTCGAGGGACTTTTTATTGTGGCCAGCATAAGGCTGGATGGATCATCTCGGCAACGGAGAAGTGCTCACTAACACAGATTTAGACAAACTTGTGAACAATATTTCTGAGAAATAGGCTTTTTGTATACATAGATTAAGTCTTAGATCTTTGAGTTCAGCTCATGATGAATTGAGGCAAAAACAAAAGTGTTGCGTTTATAATTTTGTTCAGTATATACAGTGTGGCAAAAATGTATTTAGTCAGCCACCAATTATGCAAGTTCTCACACTTAAAAAGATGAGAGAGGCCTGTCATTGTCATCATAGGCACACTTCAACTATGAGAGACAAAATGAGAAAATAATATCCAGAAAATCACACTAGGATTTTTTATGAATTTGTTGGTAAATTATGGTGGAAAATGAGTGTTTGGTCAATAACAAAAGTTAATCTCAATACTTCATACTTCATATACCCTTTGGTGGCAATGAGAGGTCAAACGTTTTCTGTAAGTCTTCACAAGGTTTTCACACACTGTTGCTGGTCTTTTGGCCCATTCCTCCATGCAGATCTCCTCTAGAGCAGTGATGTTTTGGGGCTGTCACTGGGCAACACAGACTTTCAACTCCCTCCAAAGATTTTCTATGGGGCTGAGGTCTGGTAACTGGCTAGGCCACTCCTGGACCTTGAAATGCTTCTTACGAAGCCACTCCTTCGTTGCCCGGGCGGTGTGTTTGGGATCATTGTCATGCTGAAAGACCCAGCCACGTTTCATCTTCAATGCCCTTGCTGATGGAAGGAGGTTTTCACTCAAAATATCACGATACATGGCCCTATTCATTCTTTCCTTTACACGGATCAGTCATCCTGGTCGCTTTGCAGAAAAACAGCCCCAAAGCATGATGTTTCCACCCCCATGCTTCACAGTAGGTATGGTGTTCTTTGGATGCAACTCAGCATTCTTTCTCCTCCAAACACAAGTTGAGTTTTTACCAAAAAGTTCTATTTTGGTTTCATCTGACCATGACATTCCCCCAATCCTATTCTGGATCATCCAAATGCTCTCTAGCAAACCTCAGACGGGCTTCGACATGTACTGGCTTAAGCAGGGGGACACGTCTGGCACTGCAGGATTTGAGTCCCTGGCAGCGTAGTGTGTTACTGATGGTAGCCTTTGTTACTTTGGTCCCAGCTCTCTGCAGGTCATTCACTAGGTCCCCCCGTGTGGTTCTGTGATTTTAGCTCACCGTTCTCGTGCTCATTTTAACCCCATGGGGTGAGATCTTGCGTGGAGCCCCGGATCGAGGGAGATTATCAGTGGTCTTGTTTGTCTTCCATTTTCTTATAATTGCTCCCACAGTTGATTTCTTCACACCAAGCTGCTTACCTATTGCAGATTCAGTCTTCCAAGCCTGGTGCAGGTATTCAATTTTGTTTCTGGTGTCCTTTGACAGCTCTTTGGTCTTGGCCATAGTGGAGTTTGGAGTGTGACTGTTTGAGGTTGTGGACAGGTGTCTTTTATACTGATAACAAGTTCAAACAGGTGCCATTAATACAGGTAATTATTAGAGGACAGAGGAGTCTCTTAAAGAAGAAGTTACAGTTTTGTGAGAGCCAGAAATCTTGCTTGTTTGTAGGTGACCAAATACTTATTTTACCAAGGAATTTACCAATAAATTCATTAAAAATCCTACAATGTGATTTTTTCCCCTCATTTTGTCACTCATAGTTGAAGTGTACCTATGATGAAAATTACAGACCTCATCTTTTTAAGTGGGAGAACTTGCACAATTGGTGGCTGACTAAATACTTTTTTGCCCCATTGTATACAGGACCAGGTGTACATCAGTTCAAGAAATTAAGATTTATGAAATGGACAGGGCATGATAAAATGTGAAGGAGTGTGTCAGCTTCCGTCCATATCCACGAACAAAATTAATGCAACCAGAAGTCAAGGGATGACGTTTGGTCTCTACCCTCACTACAGTTGGTTTCAAAACCATACATTTCCCCATTAAAGCTATTGAGAGGGAAATATGTTTAGCTTTCACTTAATGTTTGATAATCCCAAAACTAAATATGCTTGTGTTGGTAACATTATCACTGTTGAGACCAGTCTGAACACTCAATTGTATCCCTTAGTAAGAGGCTACCGTGAATGTAATGGGAAAAGTTGGTAGAGGCCATCCCAGGGGGTCTGCCCCCCTTCCTGGAGCTCAGGACTTTACCCACTGCTGGTAGGCCATAAAGGCCAAAATATGAGATTTTAAGTTCCACACCCAATAAATCTGATATGGTCCTCAGACTCTATAGCAAGATATGTTTGAGTTCTCAACTTAGCCGATATCATTCATTAACCGAAGATCTAATATTGCAGTTTGTATTTTTTTATCTAAACAGCAACTTAACATTAGGGTGGAAATGAAGAATAGTTAAGAATGACAATGTAGACAGAAAACAGATGTAAGATGTCACTAAAAATCAAGTTGCAATAAGTAATCCAAAGGACACTCAATGTAGGCCTTAAACACTGTTAAATCAATAGCCTATTTGTTCATTAGTCAGTTTAGCATTTTAGAATTTAAACTCCATTAACATGTATCTGGAGTTTTAAAACAAGTATAATCCCAGCTATCATTGGTAATACAAACAAAAAGAGACAATATTATTTAACCAAACTCAATTCAGCATTTAAGATACAACATCACAATTTATGGGAATAAACTCGCTTTGGCTGTTTTTCACCCTTTTTTCATTTCACATGAGACTGTAATCTCAATCTTTTGTCTAGAACCAAATTGTAGAATAGTATAACCAAATTCAGTGTACATGGAAAGCCATGTGTTTTACTTAATCTAAAAAAGTAATTACCCTCTGTGTATTGTCTCTCATCAGTCGTCCTGTGACGAGGCACATAGAGTGAACGCACATTCCCACTTGGTGGAAACTATTCAGTCCTCAGGGGACACAGCATGTCTCCATAACTATCACAATGCAGATTCTTTATTCTACCACTTATACAATATATAAGGATAGAAAAAACAATAATTTCACCATTGGTAAAAAAAAACATGAGACTACAGGTGCTGGTCATATAATTAGAATATCATCAAAAAGTTGATTTATTTCAGTAATTCCATTCAAAAAGTGGAACTTGCATAACGTATACAGATATTCCACACCAACTGATATATTTCAAGTGTTAATTCCTTTTAATTTTGATGATTATAACTGACAACTAATGAAAACCCCAAAATCAGTATCTCAAAAAAATTGAATATTATTTAAGACCAATACAAAAAAAGTTTTTTTTGAAATGTTGGCCAACGGAAAAGTATGAACATGAAAAGTATGAGCTTGTACAGCACTCAATACTTAGTTGGGGCCCCTTTTGCCTGAATTGCTGCAGCAATGCGGTGTGGCATGGAGTCGATCAGTCTGTGACACTGCTCAGGTGTTATGAGAGCCCAGGTTGCTCTGATAGTGGCCTTCAGCTCTTCTGCATTGTTGGGACTGACGTATCGCATCTTCCTCTTCACAATACCCCATAGATTTTTGATAGGGTTAAGGTCAGGTGAGTTTGCTGGCCAATTAAGAACAGGGATATCATGGTCCTTAAACCAGGTACTGTGTGCAGGTGCCAAGTCCTGTTGGAAAATGAAATCTGCATCTCCATAAAGTTGGTCAGCAGCAGGAAGCATGAAGTGCTCTAAAACTTCCTGGTAGATGGGTGCGTTGACCTTGGACCTCAAAAAACACAGTGGACCAACACCAGCAGATGACATGGCACCCCAAACCATCAGTGACTGTGGAAACTTTACACTGGACTTCAAGCAACATGGATACTGGGCTTCCTCTCTTCCTCCAGACTCTGGGACCTTGATTGCCAAAGGAAATGCTAAATTTACTTTCATCAGAGACCATAACTTTAGACCACTCAGCAGCAGTCCAGTCCTTTTTGTCTTTAGCCCAGGCGAGACGCTTCTGACGCTGTGTCTTGTTCAAGAGTGGCTTGACACAAGGAATGCGACAGCTGAAACCCATGTCTTGCATACATGTCTGTGCGTGGTGGTTCATGAAGCACTGATTCCAGCTGCAGTCCACTCTATGTGACTCTCCCCCACATTTTTGAATGGGTTATGTTTCACAATCCTCTCCACGGTGCGGTTATCCCTATTGCTTGTACACTTTTTTCTACCACATATTTTCCTTCCCTTCGCCTCTCTCTATTAATGTGCTTGGACACAGAGCTGTCCTCTTTAGCAATGACATTTTGTGTCTTCCCCTCCTTGTGCAAGGTGTCAATGGTCTTCTTTTGGACAGCTGTCAAGTCAGCAGTCTTACGCATGATTGTGTAGCCTACAGAACTAGACTGAGAGACTATTCAAAGGCCTTTGCAGGTGTTTTGAGTTAATTAGCCAATTAGACTGTAGCACCAGGTGTCTTCAATATTGAACCCTTTCACAATATTCTAATTTTCTGAGATACTGATTTGGGGGTTTTCATTAGTTGTCAGTTATAATCATCACAATTGAAAGGAATGAACACTTGAAATGGATCAGTCTGTATGGAATGACAGCACCTGTATATTACCCGATTAGGAAATCATAATTGCACCGATTTATAATTCATCACTAGGGTTAAAAGTGCCCACGTGTGCTAGTGAACAGCTCAGCATACAACAGATGATTACCATGCGGTGGGCCTGTTAAAGCTTCTTGAGGCCTTACGGTTTTAAACACTATCATCAACGCAATACATACATTTACATAGTGAACATGCCGAGGCACAATAAAACAGGCTATTCCTTGAATACTTATTAAAACATGTTGAAGCATGACAGAACAAAACCGATACATGCAGTATACCATCAAAGTGCTTTCAAATTAATATTCACTTGAATAAGTGTGGTCAAAATCAAGGCAAGTGATCAGATTTCCTTAATAAGTTCCAGCTTTACTCAATATTTAGGTACAATTTTCGGAAACACACCTCTTAATCATTGATTATATAAGCTCATGTCTGTTCCAGGTATCGCCTGGAAATCCTCTGTCTTTGATTCCTGAATTCCATACATGGGAGATCTTTCCTTGCTGCTACTCGGCATGTGGGCAGAAGGCCTCATGTTCCAACTGTCTGCATCCTGTCTTTTTCCTTCGGTTCTTCTTGTGACATTCATTCTGCCAATGGCCAGGGATTCCACAACAGTGACATGATCCTGGGTTCTTTTCCAATGGGCTTTGAGTGTCTTTCCTGATGTTTTTCCTGCTTTCAACGTTTCCGGTTCCTCTTTCAACTTTTCAAGTTCAGCCACTTGTTTAGCCGTCGCCTGAAAACACTCTCCTTCAAACATCTTTCAATACCATCTTTAAGGAATTTATCATTACATTTTTTTATTTCTGATAACAAAATCAACATCCAAAGTGTTTTGTTCCAGGCATTCTTTGAATTTGTTCCCATATTTTCTGTATATCAAAAAACTCAAAAATTCTTCTGGAACAATGGCATATTTTTTAATTATCTCTTGGTGACAGTCATCTATTTTCAAGCTCTTTTTGATGTCTTCAGATATTTTCTCCATCACAAAGTGTAAGGCTGTAGTCCTCATTTTTACCACGTTGTTTTTAACTTAAAGACGTCATTGTCTTTACTTTCCCTCACTTGTACAAGATGAAAATGATTACTACACACGTGTCAACCTGCTATCCGCCTAGCAAGGACTTTGTGATGAATAACGAAGGTTTCTCACTTATGAGTGGCCAGTATTAGGTTTGTAATACACATGTATCACTTGCTATTCAGTCTAGTAAGCACTTCCCATCAGAACAGGGAAGGTTTAGTATTTTCTGTTGAGTCTCTGGACTTAGACTAAGAAAATATCTTTCAGTGTCAACGTAAGTCTTGCATGTCCTCATCACAGGTTTCCATAGCCTATAAAGTGACATCTAGGTCTTCCTTTGTTCCAGATGTGTTCATCTGACTACTCATGCTGATTTAGCTGACTTGTTCTTTTAGAGTGGTTTGACTCACCATTGAATCAATTTGTTTGAGTCACGGCACCATCTGTCAGTTTCCTTCCAGTTGATATCCATGAACAAAATGAATGCAACCAGAAGCCTGGGGAGAGCCATCTTTATTCAGCATGAGACAACGATGTCAACCTTCCATAATTCTTTCATTTTTCTCTTCAATGAATACAAACTGTACACAATCTTTATACCAGGACACATGGGAGGCGGTCAATTCTCATAACCAGCTATTACACTGTCAAATCCCCTCCAATAAGAAAGGTGTATCCTACAAAAGACCTTTGTATGGTATGTTCCAACCTATAGTCAATGGTCCTATCCATTCTGTGACAATCACATGTGCAACTCCTATCAGAAGGTATGGAAAGGATGTGTGGGGCAACAGGCAACACGTCCTATCTATTGTCCTTTGTTCAGAGTGAGTCAGGACATTGGTGTTGTGTTTCTCAAATCTATTACCTCTCAAGTGATAGGATGGTGTATTGCACTCTAGGTGAAGGACAGTCCCTTATCTAAACCAACAATATTATTTCTCTGTGAAAATAAAATGAATCTGCATTTCTGTTGGGTGTTTAGAGTGAGTAATTTACCATTGAGGACAGAACAGGCTGTGTCTGTATGCTCTAAGACCATGAATAAATCTCGCTCCTCAACATTGGTAGGATGCAGTGTCTTTTATTGGTTAAGTAACTTTTTATCTGACAAGATACTGAAACTAATCCCACTTATTTCTAAATATGTGTTCTCACCAAAATCACCTCCATGCTATGAAGAAAACATATTGAAAAAGTAACTACAAGGTGGAATCTAGGCACCTCAAAATATTGCTAATCTTGAAAATCCTATGATTTCTCATGGGTCAAACCTTTGAATGCATTTTCTTTGCAATGCTCTTTTTTGTCCATATTTACTCCAGTGCAGGATGTGGCTATAAAAAATTGTTTGGTCATGTTTGGATACAATATGTTCAAGATTAGCTATATCATATGTTATACTTTGTGGTAACTGGGTTCATAGTATAGTTGATTTGCTTTTTTCAAATGAAGTATCTACTAGCTACATGGATTACTAAATTGTTACAAAGATTATTGAAAACTTTGTTTGTAGTCATTATTTACAGGCTGGTGCATTAGTCTACCCTATCTTGCAACAAAGCCTGACGAAACAGTGTCAGGACTAACAATGGTGTGTTGTATATTTGCAGGAAAAAGGCTGGTTTTAAATTTGACATTTTATTCATTGAGCTGACAGGATTATCCAGAGAGAATTTTACATTAAATATTGATAGCATTTTAAGTTATAAAAAAAATATGGGGGAAGAAGAGGGGATCAACATGAAGCAGAATTGCATTTGTTCACTAAGTACTTTTATCAGTAGTAGACAACCAGCAGGGACAGAATACACAATTATTTTAGAACCAACATACAATCATTGAGCTTTAAGAGTACATCCTACACAATTAACTAGTGTTGTATAAATGTACCTTTTGCATTCAAGTAATGTAGTAGACCAAATCAATCAATCAAAAGTATTAATAAAGCAGTTGTCACAGTGATTTTACAAAGCACCCAGCCTGAAACCCCAAGGAGCAAACAACAACAGTGGCTAGGAAAAACTCCCTAAGGAGGCTGAAATTAAGGAAGAAACCTAGAGTGGGACGAAGCTCAGAGGGGTGACCAGTCCTCTTCTGGCTGTGCCGAGTGATAACAAATGTAGGCTGAGTCCAGAGTCTATTAAACCTAGTCCAGGTCAGAAGCATGACTAGATGGAGACCGGAAAGAGAGCACTGCAGTAATCTTATCTAGAAGTAACAAAAGCATGGATTTGTTTTTCTGCATCAGTTCTTCCGATTTTTGCAATGTTCCAAAGATGAAAATAAGCAACTCTTGACATGGTATTTCATATGTTCAAAAAAGAAGTCAGCGTCCAGGGTATTGCCGAGGTTTCATACAGTTTTTTGGGATACAATCATACAATTATCAGTCAATAATGTTAATGGTATGTTTATTTGAACAATGAGAGACAGAATAAGAAAAAGAAATACAGAAAAACGCTTGTCAAAAATTGTATACATTGATTTGCATTTTAATGAGGGAAATTAGTATTCGACCCCCTCATATATAGTGAGAAAAATAATGTGACCAAAAACAAGTGTCCCTATTGACACCTGGTCAGGGAGGTTCAGGACATTCTCAGGACAGCTGAGATTTTGGGAAGAGTCAGTAATTTGTTTTCTTCATGTATTCATTACTGCTGTTGAATATAGCTTTTTGTTAACTTTGCAACTCTATCAGAGATTGTTTTTCTAAATAAGCTGGTTGAGCAGATGTGAGTGCTTTTCAGTATTGTAGTGTAATGTCAATCCACGTTAGTCTGAATACTTCCAACTTGGTGGAGTGCCACTTTCGCTCCAATTTTCTGGAGGCTTCCTTGAGTTTTCTAGTATTGTCTGTGTACCAGGGAACGAGTTTCTTGTTGCATATTTCTTTTGTTTTTAGTGGTGCAACCATATCTAAAGTATTTCACATTCTTGAATTTAGATCCTCGATTAGGTTGTTTGCGGATTTATTTACTCTGTCATCGATGAGCAAGCCTTTTAAGAATATCAAGAAATCTTTTTGTAGTCCGATAATTTATATTACATCTTTTAAGTCATAGTTTGGCATGCAAGTGGGTTTCTTATTTTGCTAATAAATGTAATAAGACTATGATCCGATATTCCAGGATTATGGGGGGAAATTATTTAATTTACAATATCTATTTCTCGTGACAGGACTAAATCTAAGGTATGATTGTGGCTGTGCGTTGGACCTGAGACATGTTGGACAAAACACGTTGAGTCAAATATGGCTTCAAAAGCTTTTTGAAGGGGGTCATTGGAGTTTTCCCATATGAATATTGAATTCACCCAAAATGTGAATACTATCTGCCATGACAACAAGGTTAGACAAGAATTCTGGAAAATCACTGTGGAACACTGTGTATGGTCCAGGGGGGCTGTAAATATAAGCTATGAAAATGATTTATCAGCCTGGTTAGCCTTCAAAAGAAAAATTCAAAAGAAGGAAAATCAGTGATGTGTTGAAGAGTACATTTGTATTTACTGTCATAAATATTAGCAACGACCCCCCCACCGCTTTTCGGGACACGCAGGGGATATGATCACCAGTGTAGCCTGGAGAAGAGGCTTTATTTAGGGCAGTAAATGAATCAGGCTTTGGCCATGTTTCACACAAGCTTTGATCAGTGATTCGTTATTTTACTGTTACTGCCTTTGGAGCAAGAGATTTAACATTTAGGAGTCCCATTTTGAGATGCGAGGTAATACAGTCATTTTGATTTGTGACCGCGGTGAAGGAAGGCTTTATTTTAATAAGGTTGCTGTTGTAAGCACTACTTTGTGTAACTTTTCTCAGCCTGGAACAAGTCTCAGTCGCAATAAGCAATACTATAATAACTACTCTGGCTATGCTATTGACAGACTCCACTATGCCAGCAGGTTGGCTCACAGCCTGTCCTGCACCCTGTCTCATGGTGAGGCTATATGAGTGAAAATCATGTCTATGTTCCAAGATAAAAGAAGAGCACCACTCCAGCTAGGATGGAGTCCGTTGCTGTTCAGCAGATTGGGCTTGGCCCTTTTTCAGGGAGAGTACCAAAAAGAAAGCCAGTTGTCTACAAACTCCTGCGATGCGCAGAACTCTGTTTTCAGACAGCAATTGAGTTGCGCAATTCTGCCGTAGAGCTCGTCACTACCCCTAGCTGGGAGGTGACCAGAGACAATTACTTGATGCCGACACATCTTTCTACATAGTTTATATGCTGACAGTTTTGTACTAATGTTGTTGGTGCCAACATGAATAACAACATATCTGTATTCTCTACATCTCTATACAGTTTTAGACGTTGCTAGCACCAACCCTAGATTTGCGGCTACGTCGGTGGCTCTGCCACCCGGTAAACAGTGTACGATTGCCAGCTTATTCTTTAGTCTAATACTGCGGGTAATGGAGCAATATACATTAGCATACATTATTTTGTACTGATTTACAGATTGTAGAGTTATATGCATCAATCTATCTGCATATAAGAAATGTATCTATCTATCTAGCTGTAGATGGGAAGTAATTTAGGAGTATTATAGTGAAGCAATCTGTTCGATGGCCCCCTAAACAGGGCAATGTCCCCTTCACTGTCCTGGGGCATTGCAATTTGGAGCATTGTCTAACTATAGTTATATCTAGGTTAACACCGTTTTTAGACAGCTTGGCATGAGAGGGAAAAAAAAAGTGTAAAAAGGTGAACATCTTAATTTTTGCAAGGAAACTTCCCAAGATTACATGGTACACTTTCCTTTGTCAATTGTTTTTTATTGTGTTTTGGAGTGGAATATGCAGTGATGTATTGAGTGTGGTCCTGCTCCCTGTATAAACTCAATCAGAAAAAGCTAACTTTGTTGGGAAGCAACTAAAAACCTCTTACACTGGCACCAAAACAATTCTACTTTCAGCAGCAACAGAACTTATTCAACACAAAACGCCATGTTAGTTAGCTGGTAAACAACACTGTCCAGGTCTGTAGTCTGTAGTGTTGCCTTATGGCACAGTGCAGTTTCTGGTTGATTGTCTGAATTTAAAATTATATTTACATGTACTGTCTTGAGAGCAGAAGGAACAGTGTCCCCTACTGGCCCTCTAATACCACTTCCAGCTACACCTACATTACCATCCATGGACAAAACAAGACCAACCTTGCTTGCAGGGCAGGCCAGCAGTGGGATGTAGGATGGTGTTCTGTGTGCTTTGCTGCTGGCCTTCAAGTCAATTTAGAGGCATGGAAGGGCTAGTGCAGTGCACCGCTGACATTGCCCAAAAAAGCAACCTCACCACTAAAAGCAAAGTAAAAACAACTTTAATCATCTAATTGAAAATGAAAACATAAAATATGACTTAGTTACAGTTACAGTCAAAGGTTTGTACTCATTCATTCAAGGGTATTTAGCTTTTACTATTTTCCACATTGTGGAACAATAGTGACATCAAAACTATAAAACAACACATGGAATCAAGCAGTAACCAAAACATTTGTTAAAAAGATTTAAAACATAATGCGGTAGTCACCTAGAATGCATTTTAATTTACAGGTTTGTAAAACGTCTGTGGAATTTCTCTCCTTAATGCATTTAAGACAATTAGTTGTGTTGTGATATGGTAGGGTTGGTATATAAAAGACCATCATTATGTCGGTACTGTAGTAGTCGATATTCATACCAGTGGAAACTTTTGGTCTGATGAGTCCTAATGTGAGATTTTTGGTTCCAACCACCACATTTTGTGAAATGCAGAGTGGGTGAATATAGCAGAATATGCTTGACAAGTTCTGTTGCTTCTTTCTGATTGTTTCAGGCTATTTAAAATCAAAACATATTGATAATTTAATAATTGTTGACAAAGTGCTAAAATGTCTTTTCAACTGAAATAGGTGTCCAATGATTATTAAATGAGTGCTTGCTAAATGATTGTACCCTGACTGAAGTAGCTGTTTAGTAGGATCATGATTTTGCATACCATTGCATGAATGGCTGCTTTACACAATGTATTATTATTCACTGCTAAAACATTAAGGGAAAACAATCATCACAGTATAAAACTAAGTATATTGATCTTCAGGGATACTAATCTGTTCAGTTAGGAAGCATAAACAATTGTAAAACAATGTCACCTCTTTCAGTGCGAATGAAAGGGAAAGCAGTTGCACTGGAGAGGCAAAGGCAAGACAACCCCAAAAATGTGAATGGTTTTGCGGGTGGTGGCCACAGACAATTGCTCTCTCCTTATCCAGGGATGGGCAGAATTTGTGATACATTTATTTAAAATGTATTTATTTTGTCATTTGTATTTGATAGGGTTGATGAAAATGGCATAGTAATTTGCGTCAAAATAGTTTGTTTTGTATTTTGTAGTTTAAAAATGAGATATATATATATATATGTGAGAAGTGTACATGATGACATCATACAATTGCTGCCTCTGATTAGTGCCTACTCAGTAATTTGCCCAGACTTGTTAATATCAGAACAGAAAATGTATCCATATATGAACAAGGTCAAGGTGAGAAATGTGCAGGTTGCCAACTTTCCATAGATTTTGAACATGAATTGCTAAAACAAATTCAGTTCATTTTAAGTTTTGGTGTTCATTTTAGTAGCCTAGGCTAAATTGTTTACCAATTTAATGATGTTCTAGCTAACCATTTGACCCAAGTAGCAGCCTTCACCAAAGGCAGAAATCCTGGGGGGACGCGAACACCAATCCTGGGGAAAACTATGATTTGTCCCCCCATTATATACCTGTAAACATAACTTCTGTAATATTAATAAGAAAAAAATAAAAGCACTGGTGCTGATTCTAGACAAATAATAGGACATTTTTAATAATTTAATAGTCATGCCCCTCATTTATACAAAATGCACTCTCAGTCACCGGCCCTGCCAAATTGAAGTAGCTGTTTAGTAGTATCAGGATTTTTCATACCACTGCATGACTGCCTGCCTGACAATTTTATTATTATACCCTGCTCAAAAATATTAAGGGAACTCAAGAGCATCGAGGAGAAACCAGGAGATTACACAAGCCAGCACCTGAAAAATGTGGTTATATGAATATGTTTCAAAATGTGAGTAAGAATGGAGTGGCTGCCCTATTCAAAGACACATTCCATTGCATAGAAAATACACTAATTGTTTTTTACAATTTACAGTCCCCGGTGTTATTCTGCAAATGGTATTGATGATTTTGCTGAACTACTTTCTGTTATATCAGTTGATTATAAGTTGTTTATTACAGGGGATTTTAACATCCACATAGATAATAATACGGACAATAATGCCTTATTGCACTACTTAACACTTTTGATCTTACTCAACATGTGAAAGAGCGTACACACACACACTCGAGGCCACATTCTAGATCAGTGAGAAGGTTGTCTTCAGTCAACTCAGCAATTTGGTGAACATGGACACATTTTAGTATGACTTCTGACCTCACCACAGTACTGAAATGGCCCTGATTCAAGTTTTAAATGATATACAGCTGAATACTGATCCAGATGAAATAACATTTCTGGTTCTATTAGATCTCTGCAGCATTTGACACTTTAGATTATAGACACTTCTAGACACTTCTGGAAAATTGGGTAGAACTCTCCAGGACTGTCCTTAATTGGTTCTGATCTTATCTGCATGGACAGAGTTACTTTGTCAGAGTTACATGTAGTAATCATGAATCTGATAGATGTCAGTTTCCGTCCAGTTATTACCCATGAACAAATTTTATGCAACCAGAGGTCAGGGAAGAGCCATCTTTATTCAGCATGGGACAATGATGTTAACCTTCCATAGTTCTTTCCCTTTTCTCTCCAGTGAATACAAAATGAACACTGTCTTTTATGCCACATGGGAGGCACTCAATGGTAATTACCAGCCATTACCCAGTAAAATACCCTCCAATAAGAAAGGTTTATCCTACAAAAGATCTTTGTATGGTATGTTGAGCTGCAGCTCAATCAGAACGCTGCTGATAGAATGTTAACCAGGACCAAGAGAACAGAGCACCTCCGGTTCTTAAATCTTTCCACTGGCTACCAGTCAGTTATAGAATAGATTTTAAAGTGGTGCTTTTAGTTTAGGCCCCAAATACATTTCTGATATGTTTGAAGAATATAAACCGAGCAGGGCTCTTAGCTGCATGAACACAGGTCAATTAATAGAGGCCAGAGTCCCAGCTAAAGATGGTCAAGCTGCATTTAGCAGTTATGCTGCACACAATTGGAATAAACTACCAGAAGATCTAAAACGTGCTCCAAATTTATCATTTTTTAAATCCTGGTTAAAAACACTTCTCTTTTCACACGCTTATGACTGAGCACTCAAACTTAACCGCACTGTTTAGCCTTACAGCTTTTATAGCTTCCTAAGCTAAACACATATACACATATATATATATATATACACATACATACATACATACATACATACATACATACATACATACATACATACATACATACATACATACATACATACATACATACATACATACATACATACATACATACATACATACATACATACATACATACATACATACATACATACATACATACATACATACATACATACATACATACATACATACATACATACATA
>JACXGJ010001992.1:0-27464 GCA_016801105.1 Esox niger
TATATATATATATATATATATATATATATATATATATATATATATATATATATATATATATATATATATATATATATATATATATATATATATAGCTCCGGAAAAAGAGACCACTGTACCTTTTTCTTTTTGAGTGATTGTTTTGAAAGAAGAACAGAAGTGTTTAATTTGCAATGGTCTCTTAATTTTAACCCTTCTGTTCCTCACTCAAAACCTTCTTTTCAAACTATTTTGGGTATTTTCTGTCTCGTGGAAACAGTGGTGTGAAGAAGGATACGCACAATAACTTACTCAGAAGTCATAACACTGGGTGAACATAACACTAATTAAAGAATCCAATTGTAATTCCATGAATGTAGCTAAAATGTATACTATACAAAATATGTAAACAAAGGAAAAGTACTACTGTGTACTTTTTTCATTTTAGGGGAGAATGGGATTATGCACATTCATCAGTATTTGTGTAGAAATGCCAATTTAGCAAATTGTCAAAATGTCATCCCTGGAAACAACAGTGAAATCGAAAATTATAATAACAATGTAAAACAGACAATAATCACATGCAAAGCAGAATCTAACACAACCGGAAGACAGGCAACATGACAAGCAACACAGAAAATAAAGTAATTAACCTTAAAGGGTAATAACCTGAAATCTCAACTATTGACCAGAAAATACCCTGTTACGCAGCTGCACTCGATTCAAAACATAAATCACTTACTAGTTAATTTCAGATCTTTTTCTCCACAGTTTGGATTCCTTCACTCATGCAGCCCAAGTGTACACATGCAAAAATGACCATCGCAACAAAACTATCCAGACACAGATCCTATTCACGTCAAATGTTTTTACCGATATCCTGCCTAAAGGGGAAGCAACAACATGAATTGATGCACAGAGGCTTGGAGTAACTCTTTGGTAGGGTGGAACTTTGTGAAAAAACCTAGAGAAGAACCACACACTGAGAGGTGGCCATTCTTATAGGATGTCATCCAAATGTCTGCATAGCCTAACTCTACATTGCTGCGAGGCTGGTGCCGAGAATATTAGAACAGTTTAGCCTTGATGGTGGCAAGTAGGATAAGAACAAAGGAGAGAGTTGACCGTGGGACTTCTGCTTGCAGAATTTCATCAAGAGATGGTGAGGAAAAAGTTGATTCTTGGTTCAGTGTGTGAGGGATGAGTGGGACCCTTGGCAGAGTGAATAAGGTGTGGTTGTAATCAAACTTCTTTTCAAAGTGGTCGAGTAAGTCATCCACAAAGAGAGAAGATTGAAGGGAGGATTAAGAATAGAAGGTGGCAGCAAGTTTCTTTGGATGTGTAGGAAGAAGCTTAAACGTCAGTGTGTTATAAAGTGGCTTTAGCCATGGATGGAGAGGAAGAGAAGTAGCGCAGAAGGAGAGATGCGATTGGTCATTTGGAAGTTTAGTTGTCCCCCATTTTCACTCAGCTGGCCGCTGCCCTGTTCTGTGAGCTGGAAGTCATCCCCTTAACCGCAAAGCCGAAAAGAAGGTTCAAGCCAGGTGGGAGGAAAGCAGATAATGAGTCAGAGGATGTGGAGAGAAAAAAGAGTAGGGTTGAATAGTCAGAATCCACAGAAAAGCTGGAGAAGGATTTTGTAAATGAGAGAAATCAAAGACTAGAAGAGGATAGAGTAGGGCAGGGAAAACAAAGGTTGTGACGGGCATAGCCACCTGGTTAAGGGCTAAGAGGGTAGGGTTGGAGGAGAAGGAGGACACGTCTGGATGCCACATCCAGGATTCCTGGATGCACCAGGCTGCAACACAGAACTGTAATGTGTGACTTCAACCACTGCAGCACTCTGGGACCCCTGTGGAGTTCTCTTTTCAATTTGTGTCCAATTAATAAAACCAGGTTGGGGAGTTCCTGACAAATCAATGGCCTTAATGAATCATTCCAGTACAGGGAAGAGTGAAAACTAATAGACAACCGACTCTTAGTGAAATGAGTTTGAAACGTGCTTTACAGCTCCAAAACTTGGTAAAAACGAATATACCAGACATGATATCAATACCTCTGTCTATGTGTATCTATATACATCTCCAGACACATATTTTAGCTTTTATCACATGCTTTGTCACAGATTTTTGGTTTTAGCAATATCCTTTTTGGTTTTGTAATTACATTTTGTGTCTCTTCCTTTACACAATGCAATACTTAGGCAAGAGTTAAAGCATTTCATGTGTCAGTTGTCATGAGTGTTGTTACATGACTTTATCATCAATAAAGTTAGCACAATACTAGGACTTACAGTCTCCTCGGGAAGAAATACAACAGTGGAACTAAAGACAAATAGTCAGTGCTGCATTATACATCACAATGCCCCTTTTATTACATGGAAACAACCATGTCCTTATCCAAGACACAAAGGAATAGTTGGGATGTTTAAAGGAAATATTGGTATAATCAAAGATATGGCGTTGCACTGTTTGCACCTATTTTGTATTCATGTTCACAGATAACACCTTAAAGAAACTAACAGTACTTACAAGCAAATTACCTATTAATAACATAGTTATTACCCTGTTACTGCAGCTCTTTCAAGTAAAGCAACAATGTGTCAGTAAAGCCTGGTGTCGTTTGAATCTGGAAAAACAGTGCACAAGATGTTCTTCTGCCAATTAGTAGGGGTTAAAGTCAATCTCTGAATAGGTGTAGACTCAACTCGGCCCCACCTCAATTGATTTGCTCTTCACCCCGTCAGTGAATGTATCAAGGGAGAAATGCATGAAAAGGGAATGAAGTTCAATTGACACATGCAACTCAGGGCTATATTCTTCACACTTTTAAACAGTGAAGATGCAGTGCAAATGCAGTGTATTTGGAATCTACAATATTTTAACATGGCAACATATGTGAAATGTCGGATGTTGAAACACTAGAAAAACAGCTTAATTGAATGAAATTTGCTGAATTCCTCTACGCTTGGGAGAATACCAAAGTCAATGGGAGAGAATTGTAATGGACAACTACTAATACCTAGGATAAGACTAATTATTCTAGCTGTCACACCAGAAAGGGTCATTACTAAGTGAGTGGGGAAAGCATTTGGGCAAAAATGTGTTTGCTTTACTTAAGGGTTCAATCAGGACTTTAATGCGCTTAATAGAACACAATAAGAAAATAATCAGTTTCCATTTCAAGCTAGGACCTTAGATAATCATAGAGTCAAATGATCATACACTGATAAACTTTATCGCACGACAGTTTAATTTATGGGTGACTTTGTATAAAATCACTATTATTGTTATTATTATTATTTTTATTTGGACAAACAATTGATGGTGGATATTTCTGGATGGTGTCCTTGGAGATGTGTTTCATTTTCCTGTGTGTCAATAATTAATGTGACTTTTCGCATTGGATACACTTTTATTCAACACTGAAATTGCTTTCTGTTGTTATTTTGTATTCATATGGCTGTGTCATGCTTCACTGGATGGCTGCTTTCCAACATAAAGGAAACAAATGTGGCGTCCAACTTAGGCCCGCGTGGACCACGGCCTTGGATGGTGCATGGGGCGTTCTCGTATAGCATCACTCTCAATAACAATTGCCACCTTTAGAGTCCCAACACAGCTAATTTGCTTTTCATGTAATAGCATTAGAGCTCAAAAATCATTATTAGCTCTTTTTAATTTGAGTACTTGTCTCCCCTGTTAGGTTGGTGATGGATAACACTTTTCCAAGCTTAGTGTGAGGATTAGTAAAACACTAGGCCGTTTCACATAACTGAAAACAGACAAGGGTGGTTCTGGATTAGAGCGCTGTTGGTTTGTCACTGTCAGAGATTTGTTTAGCATCAATGCCTGCCCCCCATTCCTGGAGTGGTGCTTTCTATCCAAAAAAATTGAATTCACCAACCATAGGCATAAGACAGCAGTCTTGACAGTTTCAGGACAAATCAATTGGGGCATGTTGGCCCAAATAATGACAGGGAGTATGAGTTTTTTCTTGAACATCAAAGAAATATTGGGATTTGTCATAGCCAGCATGTAGATTTACCTACCAATAGCACATAGCTTGTATCTTTTTTCATTAGGGATGTGAAAAAACTAAAACATTATAAACAAAACTTTGTGTAAGGGAAAATCTCCACATTATTTCATGTGAGGGATTTGTGTCAAATGTTTCAAATTACTTTGTAATGTCTGTTGAGAAATTTAGTTTTGTTGCAAGAAAATGTTGAAGAATTTGGGAGAACAATTTTTGCTTATTGACGATTCATTTCAACTCTCCATGTTAAGTAGATGATGAAATCATATTTATAAATATGTAGTTAATTATATTTTTTCCAGGACTTGTAATATATTTTAAGGTAAATGTAACATTAAAACCATGTTTTAAACTATCGCTATGGCAGCTGATCGAGGTAGTCTTAGAAACTTGCATTTAATAGGTCATTAGATCACGCATACAGTAACATAATTTTTTGCAGCATATAGGCAGTTTGCATTCCATTAAAGTGTCACTACACATAGTTGAGAGCAATGGACCGTCAACCCCTAGGTCACTGGTTCGAATCCAACTAAGCAAAAAATGTCCTTGGACCCTTGAGCATCGTACTTAACACTAATTGTTCCAATAAGTCGCTCTGAAATGTAATTGCACCATTTGATTTATGTGCCGCACTGATAATGAGTCCCTTCTGTATCATGCTCATATTATTCCCATCTATATAGTAGCTCTGTCAAATATCTGTGAGTAGCATTTTTTAAATTACACATTTGCAATGGTCTGGCTGGCCCATCAGGGAAAACACACCCCGTTCCTTGCTCCGTATAGGTTTTTAAATAAACCTGATCTGTAAGAAAGGATGTACAGTGCAGAAACAGTTGAAGATTATTATACAGTATTGCTATATAATGTACTGCCAATGGCCGAAGGAGATAACAAACCCCAAAGTGTCTGTCCCTTCTGACAATAAAAGCAGTGTGGCATTTTTGGTCATCATTTTCCTGAGGTCTGGACAGGTTCCTTTGATGTTGAGGGCTAGTTTACATGTCAGTTGGGCTACAGCCCTAATTTTAACTTAAACACTTACCGTTAAACGTACGCTTACTCCAACTCTGTCACTTAAATTTAAGCCTAACAAATTTGAGTTGTTTTATATTTTAGCTAAAACTGTTAAACTTCAATGTTGAGGCAAATGGCAAAACTGCTGCTATCTATCATTTAAATTCAGCATACTGTTTGTTTGTTGCAATAGCCTCACACTGAAAATGTGAAATAGGCCATGCATAATGGACTGGCTAATTGACTATTCCTTTAGTGTTTGTGTCTAAACACAATTATTTCTGCATCTAGAATGAGTAAGGGGAAGTAAATTTGTCTCACGAAATGAAATTGGCTCAAGTAATAAAAATAGGCTAGCTTGCCACATCAAAGCCTGATGTCAGTGTGTCACCAGTGAACAATGCTTTTTAGAATACTTATTTTTCACTGCTTGTTCTGGTGTGGCAAGGGGACCGAGGTGTAGAGGTCCTGGGGTTCTACCACCATACAGATTTCTTTACAAAGAGCATGCTGAGCGATGAACTGAGTGAGGGACTGACTAGGACCTACTTAAGAGACAATCCACCCAAAACACATTCTCTTTGTATAAAAAAATATGACAATGATATACAGCTCTGGAAAAGATTAAGAAATCACTACAAAATGATCAGTTTCTATGGTTTTACTATTCATAGGAATGTGTTTGAGTAAAATAATATTTTTTTTATTTATTCTATAAACTACTGACAACATTACTCCCAAATTCCAAATAAAAATATTTATTTGTAAATACAATTGGTGAAAATAATCAAAAAATATGCATTGTTTTCAGACCTCAAATAACACAAAGAGAAGGAGGCCCCGGACAGTGCCCAACATGCAGGAAATCAATCCACCCACATTGCCAAGCATCAACCAAAGGGACACCGATCAACCGCAAGCACTCAGGGCCAAGTGTTGCCAGCAGAGTACAGCCAAATTAAACAAGTGCGCAACAGAGAGAAAAAAACAAGCCAGTGACTCAGCCCCCAAATGGCATTGGAGGGACGACATCTCAATGGCGATGTGAGCCCACCTGGCCGGACAGCAAGTGTGGACAGTATCAAGACTTTCTGGTCACCTTCACACCCTTGGGCCAGACTACAGTTAATCATAGACCAGGGTGAAGAGAAGAGTCTTTAGTGGACACTTGAAGATTTGCATTTCTAATCTTAATTGGCAAATCATTCCACAGGAGTTGAGCTCTACGAGAGAAGGCCCTGCCTCTGGCCGTTTGTTTTAGAAATGTTTGGTACAATTAAAAGGCCTGCATCATGCGATCTGAAGTTACGTGTAGGTATGTATGGCTGGATCATTTTAGAGAGGTAAGTAGGAGCAAGTCCATGTATTGATTTATAGGTTAACAATAAAACCTTAAAATCAGCCCTAACCCTAACAGGC
Organism: Esox niger; assembly: GCA_016801105.1. Classification (NCBI taxonomy): domain Eukaryota; kingdom Metazoa; phylum Chordata; class Actinopteri; order Esociformes; family Esocidae; genus Esox; species Esox niger. Next base: position 6,457 of record JACXGJ010001992.1, read on the forward strand.
AGCCAGTGTAAAGAAGCACTTGAGTAATGTGTTCAACTTTGTTTGTTCTAGTTACGATTCTGGCAGCCGTGTGCGGCCCTAATTGAAGTTATTTAATTGAAAAAAAACATTGGAGTAATCTGGAAATAAAAAAAGCATGGATTAATTTTTCTGCATCAGGTTTTGATAGAAATTTTCTGATTATTGCAATGTTTTGAAGAGGAAAATAGCATTTTTTAAAAATATATTTTATATGTTCTTCAAAGGAGAGGTCAGGGTCAAGCGTAATGCTGACAGTTCTTAGAGTTTTTTGGGATATGACTATGCAGCTGTTGAGGTTCACAGTGAGATCTGCAAACAAAGCTCTTTGTTTCTTGGGTCCAAAAACAAGCATTTCTGTTTTTCTTGAGTTTAAAAGCAAGTTCTCTGTCATCCACTTCCTAATATCTGAAACACATGCTTCCAACGTATCTAATTTTGGGGCTTATATTATATAACTGTGTTATCAGCAAACTAGGTGAAAATTGACATTGTAATTCCAGATTACATCACCGAGAGGCAGCATATATAGTGAGAACAATAATGGGCCCAGAACCGAGCCTTGAGGAACACCAAAACATACTTTGATTTGCCATAGGATATGCCATCCACACATACAAACTGATATCTTTCAGATAAATAAGATTTAAACCAGGCTAGAACATGTCCACGTAGCCCAATATGGGTTTCCAGTCTCTCTAAAAGAAGGGAGTGACCAATAGTGTCAAAAGCAGCACTAAGATGGGGTCTGAAACTGGACTGGAGCATTTCATAAAGGTTATTTGTTTTCAGGAAGGCATTCCTTTTATTGGAAACACATTTTTCTTGAGAGGACTTTTGAGAGGAATGGGAGGCTTGATATATGCCTATAGCTGAAAAGCTATGTCTGGATCAAAAGGGTTCATTTCCACAAATGTTTGTGAGTTTGGTATACATCCGGAGAAAAGGGAGCAATTTATTATGTTCAACATTGGCTGACCTAGCACCATAAATAGCTCCTTAAGTAATTTTGTTGGAATCGAGTCTAGCTGACCATTTGTGGGTTTAGAACTCATTACACATTTTGTGAATGTGTTGAGCAAAACGGGATCAAAAATTTAAGTGTCCCTATTGACACCTGGTCATGGAGGTTCAGGACATTCTCAGGACAATGGAGATTTTGGGGACTATAATTATTTAAGGAGGAGTCAGTTATTTGTTTTCTAATAGTGATGATCTTTTCATCAAAGAAGTTCATGTATTCGTTACAGCTAAAGTGAAGATCCTGTTCACATGCTGAGCGTTGCTTTTTTGTTAACTTTGCAACTGTATCAAAGAGACATTTTAGATTGATTGACGTGGCTGTGTGGCTTGGAGAATTGTCCTGCTGGAAACAGCAATTCTCAGCGTTGGGATACATTGTCAGAGCAGAAGGAAGCAGGTGTTCTTCCAGGATAACTTTGCCTGATTCCAGCCTTGTATCCTCAGATCATCACTGATCTTCCATCAAATTTCACAGTGGGTGCAAGACTCTGAGGCTTATAGGCTTCTTCAGGTCTCTGTCTAACCATTAGATGACCAGGTGTTGGGCAAAGCTGAAAATTTGACTGATCAGAGAAGACCTTACTCTATCCCTCAATGGTCCAATTCTTATGGTCTTTTGCAAACTTCAGCCTAGCTCTTCTTTGCTTCTTACTGATTTATTTTCTAGCCTTGTATGACTTCAGCCCTGCCCCTAGGAGTCTGTTTGGAACCGTCCTCACCATGCACTTCATCCCAGCTCCTGTTTGCCATTCTTTTTGTAGGTCATTTGATGTCATCCTACGGTTGATGAGTGACATTAAAATGAGTTGATGGTCTACTCGGTCAGTAGACAGTGGTTTTCGCCCTCTGCCAGTCTGTAGCTTTGTTGTACCCAATGTCTGTTGCTTTACCTTGTTCTTATGAACCTCCGTCTTTGACATTTTCAGGATGTAAGCAACCTGATGCTCACTGTATCCCTCTACCAGTAAAACCAGAATAGAGCCATGGTTTTCTTCACTCAAAGCTGTTCTTTTCAACTCTTTCGCTGAATAGTAATTTTTTGTTCAAATTAACTTTGAGGGTCTGCTTGCACTGTTTTTGCCATCCAGCTGGTTCTATTGAGGATAGTGAGGACGACAGCAGGGGTTTTACACTTTTCCTCATTCAATTAGATTTGGTTCAGGTAATCATCTAAACAGTACCTCATAAAGTAAAATGAGGTGTGCCTGTGTTGGAATTTAACAGACACTGGAATGGAATGGCTGCCATACATGTAGAGATGCTGATTTAAGAAATATTTGTCTGTATGTTATGACATTGTTTTTGCTTTTCATTGTTTTCACATCATGTGAAAAACTTTTGCTGAGATTCAAATATACAAAATCTGCTACAAAATGTTTTCTCTAGACAAGTTGACTGACTTGATTTGTCAATAGCTTAGGACAGTGCAGTATCTGCACAATAAATTGTTAAAGGAGGAGACACCAGGAACGGACACAGGATAAGTGTTTCGGGCCCTGGATATGTTCTATTAACCAAACAGGAGAGATAACAAAAATGCAACAGACAAATCACTGGGCCTGTGTGAGGTTATCTGGGGTGGCCTCACAGTGGAGGGTGTGGAGGGTTGGAGCAGGTGGTCGAATCCAGGACAGCCTCTGCACCTGTGACTTCAGGCTGTCTTCCTCCTCACACAACTGTGGCTTTGCTAGGGCAGTAGTGAGGAGCAACATGTCCAAGGAGACTGGAAGCTTTGATCGCAGCCAAAAGCATTTCTTCACTGTATTGGATGAAAGGTCTCAATATTTAAGTTCATGAGAAATACCAGTTTCTTATTTTACATAAAATTGAAACACATTTCTAATGACTTGATTTGTCAGTGTTGGGTATGTTAAGGTAGGTTTTTGGCAATTGTAATTTTTTAATTCAATCAATAATAATTAATGATGGCAAGTAAATGCAAAGAATATGAAGGGATCTGAATACATTTCAAAAGCACTGTGTGTATATACATATACACATGTACATGTCTGTGTGTGTGTGTGTGTGTTTGTGTGTGTGTGTGTGTGTGCGCGCATAAGTGTGTGTAAATACAGACAGGGCCGCTGGATTGTTTCCTTCATCAAGGGGGGTGAATAAAATATCCTACCAAGGGCCCTTATTTGGCAGATTATTAAGGTAGGAAGGGAAGGTGTTACTCAAAGATTAGCTCTATACCTTTATTAGCAAAATACTGTAAAACGATCCAAGATCCTGGCTAAAATAACTGCTGTCTAGCTGAATCAGGACCTTTCTGTTCTGAATATGGTCTAACACTGTTTACTTGAATGGATGCCTAATTCATGTTTAGCTGTCATGAATGCATCCATGCAGGATCATCAGTATTCCCTGGCTATTGAACATCACTGAATTGGTCTCTGGGAAGCTTTTGTGAGATGCTTTAGTTATTCTTGGCAATGTGAACACAGGACAATGCCATGCTAATTAGCTGGCAGTGATCAGACTGTGAAAATGCAGAAATCCTGCCCTGGTATTATAAAGAGGCAGTAACCTTTATGCAAGCCAACATGGCTGTTGACATGAGCAAGCCCTTTTTTAAACCCGGATAAATGTGTAGAGATGGATCCTTGGCAGAAAAGGTAAATTATAGCTTTCTGTACACGCTTCTATACTGAAAAAAGGTTTGCAAGAATGCATTCTAAAAACGAATAGCTAAACATTTCTGAAAGGGTGCCAGAGCAGTAATATCATGAATTAAGTAACACAAAAAATAAGTAGTTGTAAATGTGATGTGGCATAGACCCTGAAAAGAATCCCAACCCCATCCCATTGTACTGTATACATTTTGCGGAAACGTTTATCCCAAGCAACATTCAATACCTTGCACACATTTTACATATGGGTGAATCTAAAAGAGTTGTATTTATAACCTTGGGCCTTGAACTTACAACTGAGTCAAACAGCAGCAGAAGTTGAATTGAAACCAATCATGCCACAGCTTTACCTACATGTAACTTCACCCTCGGATTAAAAAGGCTGCCTAACATACTAGTGCCCTAGCCCTACAGTATCCGCTTTTAAAGCCCATGAGTGTTTAGATCACCTCACAAAACATGAAAAACAGTGGTGTGCAAACACACTACTAGTCTTAGGGACTTGTGACCCATATACAGTACCATATACTGCGTTATTTACCTTGTTAAAAACAGCAAAATTCCTGCTGGAGCTGAGCTTTGGGAATGTGTACATATACCTTGTAGAGAATCCATCCGCTTACACTGCTACCAAAATGAAAGCGTACAAAAGTACACACAGCGATCTGTACACTTGATCAGGGTGGGTCAATAATGCAGTAATGCAATAATGCAATAATGCAACTGTTTGGAGGCGAAGAAAAGAAAGAAGTTAAAGCCAAGTATACTGCACATTTATCTGAATTACCACAGGTTCTATGGGGGGGTCAGTGTAACGTAGTACAGCCAGTGTAACAGAATCTTGAGAAAAAAATAAACGTTTGTCCAAATTCTGGTAAACCATTCCTACTGCTTAAATGACCCACCATTCACAGCCTGGGTTGCTGTGGAGAAGTTGGGATATTGGTGCAATTATCTCCTTTATTAAATTTGTTATTAACTTAGCTAACTCTATATGTTTAATATGTTTAAGAAAAGAGGTTTAGCTAGCCGCACTAACGTTAGCCAGGCTTCATTAAAATGATTACATGTAGATATAATTGCAAATACAACATATATGCGGTCAGTGCATCCAATGGAACTGAAACTATCTGGCATTTTGAAATATGTTAAAATACATTCTTCTTTTGCAATTTTGCAGCAATATATTAAGCTTTCAAGGTTTCAAATTATTTCATCCTGTAAATAAAAAGAAAAAAACAGTATGTTGACAAAGTTTTATTTCAAGGCTGTGATCAAATATATTGACCTTCCTGGAAAAACTTTCTACTTTACCATTTGGCGTCCCTGAAACGAAGTGCATCTGTGTGTACCTCCATTAAAATTCCATTAGGCTGAGGTTGGGTCACTGACGTTTACAACCTTAAACAATCTTAAATTGAAGTCGGCTCACATCAATGATCTTTCATCACCTTCATACAGGGAGAAGCTCTTTAGCCCAACAGCTCTACATTATGCCAGTATTTCAGTCTTATTTCTTGATTCAGCCTGTTTGATTAAAAGAAAGAGTTGCACAGTGAAAAAAATCTAAACTTCCTGTTGTAAATCGGATACATTATCTGACTCTTTGAAAAACATCATTTTCATGAACCTCAATAGATGGAAAAATCTGAATGGAAGAATTTTCCGCAGGGCAAAACACAGCGGATGGAAAGTATAAAATATGGCGCTTGATGGAGAGTCTCAGCTCCCTGGGCGGGCTAGAGCTAGAGGATAGTCTCGACGCCATGGATTTGGATGGGGGCGACAAACTTTTATAAGCACTTAAGGCAAGGGAATAGCACAGCCTCAAAGTATGCCCTGTCGTTCCGGATGGTGGCAGCATCCAGCGCACGGAACGTGCCGGCTCTGCAATGCCTTGTGTTTTCCACAAGGGCTTGCATACTGGCTTGTACAAGCAGTTCCATGACGCTGCACACCTTCATCGCCCGGGTGATAGCCAATGATGAGCAGCTCCAGGACCATAACGGCCTGACGTACCGTCTCCATTTCTCACCCTCTCGGATAGAGCCGGAGCCTGGGCCAATGGAGTTGGGAATCACCAGGCTCTCGATGGAGGAGAGAGATCATTCCGGGCTGTCCTGTCTGTTAGACCACCGCTTGGACGTTAAGTGATTTCCACACCCCTAACGTCTCCTTCCTCCAAGGTGTATGATGGAAGGAGTGCGGATGGAAGAGCAGTGGTGAGGTCATGGCCAGTCCTGAAGACCATTAAGAAACTCCAGAGATACATCGTTTTCCTCTAGACCTCCTCAGGGTCTCCTCTAGACCTCAGACTGCAGAGAAGGCGTTTCTCGTTCTGAAGGGCAGGTTCACCACTGCTCCTCTCCTCTAGCACCTCCTCAAGACCTTCACGGTCAAGGAAGATGCGTCTGAGGTCAGGGTGGGGGTGGTCTCCCCCAAAAACGACATCCTCTCCCAGTGCTTCAGCAGCTTTGGTCACACCTGGCAGTGGACTTTTTAACTGACTTTACCGCCAGCAGAGGGGAAAACAACCATCGCCGTGGTAGTAGATAGGTTATCCAAAATGGTCAGAATTATTCCTTTGCCCGGACTCCCACCTGACCTCAAGACCACAAAGGTGCTGTTTCAGCAGGTTTTGCAGAAGCCCCAGCATTGGGACTGGAAAAGTTGCCCCCGTCCCAGCATTTTGGGCATAAGAAAAAATATAGGTCCTAAGCTTCAACATTTTATTTGTTTTCTGTGTACTATGTTCTATTGAATATAGGGTTTAAATGATTTTTACATATTACACAGCATTCCAACTTTATTGGAAACAGTGTTGTATGATCCAAAAAGTATTTGTTTATTCTCTTGATATTTCAGTCAAAATATTACCGCTAATGCAACCATTTATTGGCAAAGGATCTGAGTCTATACAAAATCTCTCCAGATCTTTCAGATTTCAAGGTCCAAGCTGATGTACTCTCCTCTTCAGCTCATCTATCAGATTTTCTATGGGGTTTAGGTCAGGGGACTGGAAGGGCCATGTCAAAGCCATGATTTTGTGGTCAGTGAACCATTTTTGTGTTGATTTTGAGATGTGCTTTGGATCATTGTCCTGCTGGGACATCCAACCATGTCCCAGTTTAAGCTTTCTGGCAGAGGCAGTCTGGTTTTGACTTAATATCTGATGGTACTTGATGGAATCCATGATAGCATGCATACTAATACGATTTCCAGGGCTTTTGGAAGAAAAACAGCCCCACATAATCAAAGATTCACCACCATAATACATAGTCATGGTGAGGATCTTTCTGTATATACCGCACCTTTGACTTTTGTTTTCAAAATCTATTTTAGCTCTGTATAGAACCCGGTCCCGTTGAAAGTTCCAGTAATCTATTGCAAAATAGAAGAATTTGTATTCGTTGTATGATGACAGCAAAAGATTTTATTGCAACCTTCTGAAACAACGTGTGGTTATGTAGGTGGCGTAAAGTTGAATTGGGCATTCAACTTGATGCCACCTGAGTTAAATTGGGCATTTTCAAATGTTAAGCTAATATGGACATATTCTGATTTGTGCAGCTCACACCATATTTTTGCACATCAATGGTGTATTCTCCGGATTTTACCATGGTGGTGGATGACTATGGGAATTTGGCCATATTTCCATATGTATACCCCAGTGAAACAGGAAGTTATGGCTTACCACTTAAGTGATTCTAATCACTCAGGTAAACTACTTAAGTAAAGTATTCTGAGTAAACTAATAAAAAATATGAATGGGAATATACTTCAGTTAGACTTGACTAATAATGTCAGGGGTGTGGGTTGGAACTCAAGCGTGGACTGGAAGAGCGAGGGGAAGTAGCAGACAGAGAAATTGTGGTCCGGCAGGCGATCGGTACACAGGCTGTTAGCAGATGTACAGGCAGGTAGCAGGCAGAGTTGTGAGAAACTAAAGAGCACATAGACCATGATAAGGCAGGGCTGAGTTGTCAGGGTTCCATAGAAATACTGTTGGTAAGGAGGCAAGTGGAATCCGTTGTGTGATCGTTGATTGGGAACAGGTGCGGCGATCTCAGCCCAGGGAGGCGAGGCCCTGCCTCCGCGGAATCACGGAGGCGGGGATGTGACAAATAAGGATTTCTTGGGGTGCCAATAATTGTGGCACACATGTTTTTGAGAAATGTATTTTATTTCTCATAAGAATTTTTTTATTCAATTAAATGTTCGATTTTTGTGAATATTTTGAATGAAAAACCAAGAGTTTTAATATCTACAATTTTTTTAATTGCTCATCAGATTCTATAGCCTGGGACCTGGATTATGATTGGCTAAAAGTTATTGATATCAGGCAGTACCAAAGCACCTCTAAGGAAAAACTACAGGTACAATGCAACATTCTAATTCAATGTTCTAATGATGTTGGTACCCTGTTGATAACCGCACTAACATCCCCCTTGGAGGGCAGTGGGATGGTAAATACTATATGTCAGGGCTAAGTTTGTATCCAAACCGTCAGCATTAAGTAGTGCCTAAGAACAGCCAATTCTACAGTGGGGAGAACAAGTTTTTGATACACTGCTGATTTTGCAGGTTTTCCTACTTACAAAGCATATAGAGGTCTGTAATTTTTATCATAGGTACACTTTAACTGTTCTCCCCACTGTATATTGGCTTGGGCAGAAAATAATATTGGCAAAATATCACATCATTTGATAAAAAAAACTCTAAGGTATGCCATTTTCATTCATTTAAATGATGAAAATGTCTCTAGAGTATCAGGCTTTAGCACTGTTGTGTTTGTTTGTAACATAAGACACAGTAATAAGGTTTTCCACTCCTACACACCACCCACCTCACTGATAGAGAGGAATGGCTCCAGGCAAAATTTGTCATCTTTTAAAATGGTGTTTTCTGGTGCTGAAATGTTATCAAGTCAAAGGGTGAACTGGTCTGCATCTTACAACATTTTATCGATGTTGCTCTACCTGCTCTACCTGTGTTCACACAACTGAACAAATAATGTAGTAGTTGCAGATAATGTAAAACCATTTGCATATATTATGTAACATATTCCGATAAGTAACACACTGGCTATACTGTAGAACAGATTCTGAATGCATAGCGTAAGCACATAACTTAACAACTATGCAAAAAGAATTCATGAGGAATTGATCATTTCAAGAACGTTAATCAGTATATTCTCAAAAATAGTGTAAAAGAAACCAAATAGCAACATAAAATCACATCTGCACACACTTATGGTAATAGTAACATTATCTCACTGGCCTGATCACACCACTTACCTTAGATTTTGATATGATACAGCTTTAGTCTAAAATGAATTAAAAAAATTATAATCTACATACAATACCTCATGACAACAAAGCAAAATAATGTATATTTTTATTAATAAAATCTGCACCTCACTCAGATTCGCCAATAGGATGATTAAGATCTGAACCCCCAGATGAAAGGTCATTGGACCTTCATTATCTGATGGCATTGTTTGATCATGATTTGGGCCAACATTTCACTCAAACCAAAACAGGCTGAAATCATAGGATGACTTTTTTTGGACTGCCCTATTAAATCCTTTTCTTTGAAAAAGTGAATTTGTTTACCTGCTTGTTGGGAGTACTGCACATATATAATGTGGGAAAGCATTCAGCAATACTTCTACTCATAAGAGACATCTATCATAACTGGTACAGGGGTGAACCAACGAGACCCTGCAGCTGTGAGGCACGTCATTATATTTTCCCTTGCAATCAAATGCAATTATCATTGACATTAATGTTTTATACAGCGATACAGTATGTTCCAAGAACACTGAATAGCCTCTATATTTTTAGCTCCTGGGTTTCTATATTGGGTTGGGCGAGGATTTTGAAACAACCCAACAGAATAAGAATGTTGAATTAGAAAGTGGCTAGCAGGAGTTGCGATGCTGTGCAAATGTGAGACCGTCAGCATTGACTAAAACTAAGACAGCAGTCAAGTCTGACTCACAAGTGTGATATGTCTGGCCTACCCAGCAGGTTTCATTAGGTCTTCCATGTATTACACAAATGACTAGTCCAAGAGTATTAGTTTTAGGCACATATCAATTGCCAATGATGACTATTTTGACAAGGTAAGATGACAAAGATGATGACTCTTGTTATCAACGTTTTAAACCTTTTTCAAGTCTGTCAACTTTTGATATCCTTTGAAATCCTGAGGTATAAAGCTATTTAAATGAGTTTATTGCCAAATGTCAAATGATAAAGCTGTGCATAGATAATCAAGTTTTCACGGTTTCTACATCATGCTCTATTATTGTGATTATCAACTTCCAACTTCCCAAAAGTACTGCTGGTTTACCATTATGTCTGGTTGTTAATAAATTCCTGTAATTAAACGGCGGTAATGAAAGCAAGCAATATTCCGGGTACGAGGTGATAGAGATGACACAGTGCTCTACCCCTTGAGTTGATGTGAACAGCCATGCGGAGAATTTGATTCAAAATGTTTCTTTTGTTCAATCCCAAGACCATTTCCTTTGATTGATGAAATTAAAATATATCAAAGTGATGTGACTTGTGTATGTAAAATCAGAAAATAATACGGAATGAAACACAGAGGCTAGCAATTTGGGAACCATTTGTGGAGATAACTAACATTTCTATATGCAGCAAATGTATCATTACTTATTCCTTAAATAATTGTCAGATGGGAAATGCAGGTTTAATATGAAATATGAAGGCCACTTATGAGGAAAAACATTTCTAAGTGACATGTTCATTGATTGAAATACCATTGGGCTTGGGGAAATCTCTGTGAGCTGTGAATTATTCAAAAAGGTATCATTGCACTGTTTTCAAAATGTAGCTTATCTCAATCAAATGCCAGATAACTCTGGGATTGAACAGTTACATAAAAAGCCTTTTATTTTCCATATGCTAATCAATTTATTAGCCCGCATGTGAGAATTTTGGACAACACATATTGCATTTTCTTCTCAAATGTAATTACTGGAAGAATGTATGCAAAATAATGCCTGTCAATGCAGTATAATTGGAATTGTTTGCATTACTTAAAGGACATGACTATATTGTATAGAGCCAGTATACTGAAACTGGAGACAAAATGCCTTTGAAACAAACTGTCTTGGGAAAAAAATAAAATCTTCACATCGCACTCAAGGAATGATTCAAAAACAACAATGGAGGCTACTAATTTCTGAGGATGGTAAAAAAATAAAAACATGTCTATGTACTTTGAGAAGCAGCAACATCTGAGTGAGCCCTGTCAATGCAGTTGTTCAGAATATTTGTGATGTGAAGAGGTTCCTACAAAAGGAACTGTCCTGTTCAAAGAGAATAAAAAAATCACACCATATTTATTCACTTTGTCTGGTAGGCAAGGGTTCTACAAAGTTAGAAAATATTTTCATAAAAAATGTAACAAAACAAAATATAACCAGTTGCTGTGCATTAATTATCTTTTGAATGAACAATCTGAAAATAGTCACCACATTAAGTGTTAAGGTTAGGGAAAATCATACCATTCCTGTAGTCTCACTTTTAACTTGTTCTTTATTCCAGGGATAGTTCACATTTTTAGATTGTAGGGCTTTTAAGAATGCGTAGAAGAGACAAATGTAATGAAACCATTCTAATCCACTCACTTCATTCTCATCCTATCCATTAGGGAATTCAATTATCAGACCTTTGTCCTCTTTGACCATTAAGTAACATACTTTTTTTCAATTGTGTTTGCTAGCAGCTTACATTTTTTATAATCTTTTTTTAATGTTACCTCAACCTAAAGCTGTAGAAAAAATTATGAGTGCTCAGATGTTCAAGTTGTGTAAAATGAGAAGATTAAACTTTCAGCATGCCACACATACAGAATTACTGTTACAAGACAATAGTCTGTGATGTCATTGGGTGGTTTTGATAACTGTAATCTTTCTTTATACTTTGGCATTGTCCCCATTTTACAAATGATTTAAGCCCTTCTGAAATTTCCAATGTAATACTTTATTAAAAATGTGAAGTCATAAATTACAACCAATATCCTAGTTTCAACCAGCAAGTGAAAATGCCAGTAAGACAAACACCTTTATGTGGGGCCTTGATAAAGGTGAACATTTCCATTTCCAGGGAAGCACATACAAGAATTTCTCAACCCACAGGGAAGTATTTTAGAGATATATATAGAGAAATAAAACAACTTTGCCATTTTTGTGCAGAGCATTTGTAAAGTGGGAATCAACAAACCTTTCTTTGATTGGATGTTGAGGCATCCCAGGATGCTGTGCAATTTGTGTATTGTTTGTTATTCTCAGAGATGTACACGCAGGTTGTAATTCATAACGGTATCAAATCCAACTGTAATAATGACCTTGTCTCATCACAACTCTCAAAGGTCTTGGAAGATTTTAACATTGCAACGTGCTTCATCTAACACAAGCCACACGGTTGTGCACACCACTTATTCAACCAGAAAGTAAGCGAGATCTGTAAGTTTACACTCGATTTACAGTAGCTAGAGTGTAATGAGTCCAGGAGGTCCCTGTTAATGATGCCTCCCTCTACATTGACAATACATGGAATATGCAGCCCTTTCCCCTGTTTGAACCCAGCACAGAAACCAGCAAATGGCACAGTCATGGCTCAAACCTAGACTGTGGTGGCAGAGGCGAATCCATGGCAGGGCCAGGCTGGTGCGCTCCCCTGTCAGATAGAGTACCGACCCACGCAATCAGGTTGGCTTAAAAAATACAAATAATGGATTTGTTGTTTGAATTGTTTTCTAACATAATAGCAGAAGGAGGTACATCTAATCTAATTGGTTACATCGGAATCCGATATTTTGATTCCAATTGGTTAGACTGTCGTACGGACATGTCAATTATCCCTACAGTATAATTTTTGCCCTTTATAATGCACTTGTAACTGCCATAGGGACAGTGTTACTGAGATTTCATGTTTAGTCAATACCTTTCACAATTTCATTAGTATTTAAATTCATACAGTAATCAAAAATTGTACTAAAATGTTTTACCTTAAAAATATTTCTTATTTAAATTTTGTTGTTCTTTATTACCAATGCCATTTTTGATGTTGAGGTCAAAGGTCAAAATACCAGAGTTTAGCGAAGGCCACAACTGTTGCATTGCAGGTAAATGGAGTACAGGGAGAGCCAATGTGGCTGCAGAGAAAAGATGTACGGCCTCAAACAAAGATTTTGCACGGTTCAAGAGGTGCACGCGGTAATTGTGCTTTTGTATTTCGGACAAATTTGTGTTTAATAATTGTTGTGATTTCTGTTCATTTATTGCACTTTCTGTACTGTTGTGACGCTAACATTGTGGGCCCGTCGAGTTAAGGAATGTGCTTAAGAGACAGTAAAATGGCTGAAAGATGTATATTTTACTCATTGTATTTTGTGTGCTTATTTTTTTGTAGTTTGCACAGTGTCTTACGAAAATGTTAATTGGATCAGTGTAGCTACAGCACTGTTATTGGTTTCTGGTATCTCGTCTTTTCTCGATTCCTATTTTCCTCTCAGAATATGTGGCCTGTAAGTAATATGTACATGTTGAATATTTGTTTCATATGTCATGGTTGTACTCGGAAAGGCTGTCTGTTGTCAGCAGTTGTAGTGTAAGCTGTTGCTGTGCTGCCCTCCCTATGGTTCCTGCATAATAAAACAGTCTTTTGTTAAGGGATTTCCTTTGTTTTTTTGTCACATTTAAACTAAATAGGTCTGGGAGTTTCGCTGTATTTTGTTTTTGGGCCCAGTCACTTTTATTCATGCCCAGCCAGGCAATAATTTCTGCCTACACCACTGTGTGGTGGACACCTAAGCATTGTGAGATAAGACCCTCAGGTTAATAAATTCTAGATTTCCGCAATGTTTTGTCAGGAATTCTTCAAAAAATCTAGACAAAAACATATTATTTAATTCTTATTATAATAACATAGAGAAAAGAATATTGACATATATTTGAGATTTGCATCTACACAAACAAATTAGTCAAAGCATATTCATGATATCGTGGCTGTACCCATGGGCACACCTAATGCAGACACAATTGCAGTTAATCTATGGCAAAACACAGTATTGATGTATATTGGAACTTTATCGTATGCCCCAAAAAATTATATAACATTTATTTATTGTAGATGTTAATGTACATGTATTTTATCTTTAAAAAGAAGTGTAACCTTTTGTCTTATTTTACTGTTTTTTTTTTACAATTACAGAGTGGGATCTCTTTACTATTTTTGATTCTGGGCCATTGACATAGCAAGCTATGTTTCAAATATATTTTTTCATCACTTAATTAAACACAAGCAGACAAGTGGGCACAGGGCTTTTTACACAACATGTGAGGATGTCGCATTCTAGGCAATATAATCAAACTCTGCACTCCTTTTATTCTCTAACTCATCACCAGCAGGAGGCAATGATTTTGAACCATTTGGTTTAATAACCATTTTGACAATTACAAACTAAGAAATTCCCCTCTGTATATTGGATATGACAATATGAAAGTTCCTAATGAATGATGCTGCATTTTCAGGATTCATGTGTATATTGTTAAAAATGCATACATAATTTAAGTGTTGAAATACTATTTTTGAGCAAAACGTAACATTGCAGTTTTATTTTTTTATTTGTTCAAAGAAAAAAAACATTATATTGTAAATAACAAATTAATTTGTATTAATCATTTTTATTCTGTAAATTTGTGTCATTTCTAAAATTGTAAACTCTGGAGTTTTCAGAGGCCCATCTGTTTGAAAATTAAACCATCTGTTTAAAATGAAAGAAAATGTTAAACTAAGATTGCATATGATATGGAGACATAAAATACAGATCAAAGTTGGCACTTATGACAGTTGCCTTCCTATAACAAACACATGTACTCGATTCTCAATCTTTCATTGTCTCAGACTTTCAAGTCAGGGGGAAGCCAAGACCTTAGCTTGGGGTCATGGATATCTCCTGTAACAAGGCAAGGCGGTAACAAGCTTCACTGTATCATTGTATCTCTCAAGATATGGCCTCTCAACTCTGGTCTTTAGGGCCTCAGCTCAAATGTCTTGTCAATGCAAGTTATGCAATTAGCAGTTTGAACTAAACATACATTTATGAGCAATAGTAATGAATGTACACATAATGTATTCAGTCTTTGAGGGAATATATTGGTCCTCATTCATAAAACATGATATGCTTCGTTCAGTGTCATTTGTGAAAGCAGGATGCAATTGCTCCAAACTCCCGGGGGCACTGGAACCAGTGCATGACCTACTGAATGTTGAACAAGTGAAATGTTGTGTTGAGTAGCGAGTCCAACCAAAGTAAAATAAATTGTCGACAACAGAGCAAGAATAAATCATGTAGTTTATATCCTGAATGCTGGTAGGTTGATAGGTGTGGTATATGAGACTGTGTACCACATGTATGACATTATATAATTTTCACTGCTCAAATTGCACTGGTAACTCATTTATACTGTAACAGAAAAACGGCTGTTTGTTGGCAAGATGCATCGTTGAGTGTCTGGACACAGTGCTTAGTGGTTGTATTGACAATATATATATTTTCACTTCGCAATGCCTCTTGCTTGCAAACAGCTCTTAGCCACGTTATACTGACCATATATCACACCCTCTCGTAGCTTAATTCTTAGATATTCTACACGGCCACTTTCAGTTGTGTTGACAGGTTCAACAATTTTCTAACAATCCCCTAAATTCTGATATTGTATTTTATAGGTTTCTGGTGGAATCAATCATCTGTACATTTCTGTTCCGGTAAACACATCTACATCAGCAAATGTGAGGATGTAATATATGACTGACTCTTTGTGCGTGGGGGGGTAGTGAATGTTTTCTAATACCATGTCACGGGAGCTATAATAAAGTAGCAAATAATAAAATGAAGACAGTTTGTAATGGCCGGGCCATACCTCAGGGTTCATTAACTTAGTTTTATTTTTGCTGCTTTTGACATTTTGAAAAGAACAATTTGATGACAGACACTGAAAAGACAGAAAATAATACTGAAGAGGTTACTGCTGACTATAGTCGGAAACTAAATGATATCGTATGGCTTTCTGAAGCTGTCATTTGTGAGCCTTTGTTGTGTTTTGATGGATACCACTTTTGCACAGCATGACTCAAGTTCATGTAAACAACTCCAGGATATGTGAAGCTTCAAACATAAAACTTGGTGTTAGAAAAAATGTAAGAATACACCAGAGTGTGACCAGCTGAAATTGTGTTCCACTGTACGTCATTTGTCAAAGTATCAATGTGTTACATTTTTGATTTGGATGCATTTAACACCCAACTGTGATCCTTTGGTAACCATTAAAAAACAATCCCACTTTGAAGTCTAGGAGACAAATTATACATGTTCGACAGGTAAACTATAGTATTTGATGGTATTTGAAACTTGACTTTACTTGTCAAAAGTTACATTTTGAGATTTTTTTTTTTTAAATTATGCTCTGACCTGAAAGCCAAAAATGGTGTATCTTAAAATGAATAATCAAGATCATATCAAACAGCTAGAATTCATTCGGGGAAATACTTCATTACACATTCATTCTTTATATAATTGCTATTCTCTTGAGGAATTCTCCCTCTTCTTGCTCTCCCAGTTGCCAGCTCTGTGCCAGCCCTGCACACTGTCACAAGGATTAGGTGCTCTGTCCTTGAATCCAATCCAAAGCTTTGATATTCACTCTTTCTCCACCCTTTCTTTTCTAAGACCACCAACATGCGCCTGGGCCTCATGTCCATCATGAAACACGACTGGCTGGGCAGCACACCGGCCGACTGACGCTAACCACATTCACTCTGCTACATGAAGCAGAGTAAAGTAATTTAACGCACAACAACCCTGTAATATGGTACATACTCCTGAACGTGCTGAATACTCCATTTGCATTCTGTAGCCTATGTAGATCACTCAAGTAATTTGTTTAGTTTTTTTCAATATGTGCTCATCCCCACAGTGTAATAATATGTGTATGTATAAAAATATCATTATGTTCTTTACATAATTGATTGGTGTTGAGCAGTATGTCATTCGTCTCGTGTTGATGAGCATCTTTTACACTGATGAACATAAAGCAGCAAGTTGGTGCCAAATATGGTTGGCTGTGAGTGGTGTCATTTTGGAAAATGTTAAGGTTCTATGGAGGACCATAAACTGGTAGTTTATTTGAAGAAACATATGGAAAATTTGAAACCTGGGTTTTGACTATCCAGGACTGGAATTTGGAGACCTGTTGCAGTACTTTAAGTCTTGTATGCACATTTCACTTTAAAAGGAATTTAAACATACCGGGATCACCAATGACAGAGACATGGTTGTAGCATATAATTGGCTTCAGCCCAGTGACCTTAATCCCCTGGTTTAAGTGTGCCCCTCTTAAACCAGTGGGTAGGGCAGCTTGTTGGATGATAGACATTTCAGGGAAATCACCTTTAAGCCATTTAGAAGATGCTCTTATCCAGAGCGACTAACAATGGTACAGAGTTGATACATTTCTGATGTGCTACTCCATGGCAATAAAACCTACAAACACTGTCATTGCAACACCATGCTCTACCAACTGAGCTACACAGGAAATTTTACGTTTCGGGACCAGGGAAGTATACAGAAAAGGTGGCTACAGAGTTTTTGAAGTACTATTGAACATCTAAAGGTCAAATAACTTCTTCCTCACGCATAGATGATGCACTGGGGTCAATCCAATGACATGTTTGTCATGAGCAGAGGATACCTTCAACAAATGCATCTTGCTAGATTTTTATAAAGCAATTGTCTTCCTGACTCAATCCTAGTATAGCAACTTTATGTTTGTACCAACTTGCATTAATTCCAGTCTGTTGGTGACAACATGGATATTGGACATGCAGTACTTGGTGATGCTGCAAAAACATTGTGTTAGTGGAGAGCTATACAGACCTCTTAAGACTGACTCAGAGTTTAATTAGCAGCAGCCCTGTCTGGACTAAAGATGTCGTCTGCCATTTGCAACTCACTTGGGGGTAATTAAAACCCCCACCTAGCTAAACCTGAGATACATCCCTTGATTGTGCTGTCTTATCTCCCAGCGCACATTTAAAACCACAGAGACAACCATTTTTTAACAAACAGGTGAAAACTCCCTGCCATGCAAATGCAGCTTATCTCAAGCTCAGAATTGGAGTTAAGATGGCAGTTTGTTAAAAGCCAAGTGCAGTCCAAAACGTTTATCCACTATGACTATAGGAATAGTTAGGCTTTTCTACCTATAACTCTTAAAATCTTACCCCATATTAATTAGCTTAATTTGCATAGTAAACACAAATCAAACCTAAAACAGTATATCTTGAAATTGATCTTCATGTTACAGATACCAAAGCAATTTTGTATCACCTGTTTAAATGTAAAACTTTTAGAGTATAGGTTAAAGGTAGGGTCATGTTTGGATAAAGCTAGGGGTTAAAATTAGGGTGATACAATAATCCTGGTCAAAATGTTCTCTTACTGCACTGAATCCAGCCAATAGCATTTAGAAGAGGATAATGTGTTTCAGAGATTTATTAATTTCCATATTGTTGTTTAGTAAGGCACTCCTAAAACTGGATAAATGCAGTGTAGTGTTTGTGAAATTGCATGTGTTAAAGTTAACAGCACACAGGTGATAATTGATGATGGGTTTTTGCTGATTAACCTGACTAACACTCCTTGCATTGCAATAAAAAAACCATTGTTACTGTATATGTGCTGCAGTTGATATTTAGTTTCTCTTACCCCCTGACATCAACAGTAACATATGGAATGCATAAACAAGATACAGTACATCTTTGGATGCTTATGAAAGGTTACAAGCAAGCCAACTATATTCAGTTTCCAGTACCATGAAACATTTATCATTTACCTCATCAGCAGAAGACTAAATTGACATTATACTTTAAATGATTTTTTTCTGCTGTATTCACACATTGCCCTATTGTGTTTTGGTTCATACATTTTTGGTTTTGGTTTTCATGTCCTGATGGCCTATGTTGCGATGATTGATACAATTGTGCAGTACTGTACCGTAACCCATATACGTAAACCAGATACTTGCATTTATGTGTATGTAGAGTGTTGGAAAAGCATAGTTATTTATAACTATGAACTTGACAGAAAACCCATGTTGAATGTAAAATGCTATGATGGTGGTGCCATCCTTTGAAAAAAAACAAATTTGTTACGGTAATGTATGAACATTTTATTTTCATAAACAATGCACCTGACAATATCCCTAACATTAATATAATTTAATTTTGTAACTGAATTGTTTACGAACTTTGCAATTGTTGCATTGTAAGGGTTCACCAGTCAAGTCAAGTGTTTGTTAGTTTCAGTATCATTATTAACCATTTGTTTATGTCTTTGTTCATCATTGGTTCATGTTTACTGTATTTGTAAATAGTTGTTCACGTACCACTATCAGAAAGTGTTACCAAGTTTTTTTTTATTTATAGGTTTATAACACTCTGTTTTAGTCGTATCTAACACTTAATATGCAAATTAAGCTAATTATTTATAGTGATACTGGATAATTGTAAACAATTTTTAGGTACAATATAGTTGGAATGTTGTACTAGCCAAAAAATGTTTATATTTTGCATGGCCTGAGAATCTTGCAAGAAATTTGCTTGAAATATATTTGAAACAATTTCTCTCCAGCAATCATACTTTTTTGAAGGTTTAAACTATACAAAACATTAAAAATGTAATTTCCACCCAAATATATATATATTTTTGGTGTATTGGCTATGAGTGGGCCTGACATTGATAAGTTGTTGTAGGCCATAGCTCCCAGTTGACCAGTTCATAAGGAAAGATGAAGTAACATCCCACCCACTTTTGGCAAAGAAATAAAACTAACGTTTGGCTATAACTGATTGTCTTGTCATATTCATCCATAGAGATGTATAGAGGTTTCAGCTTGGATGCAACATAGTTTAACATGAACATCGCCATTGAGGGCCTTGACCACTGTGACATTGTCCACTATTAGGGACTCATTCATTGGTTGATGAAAACATAGCTGTCCTGTTATGAAGTATGTGAGCACTGTGCCACTGAATTTTAAAGTAGTGAATGCCAGGTAAATGTGAACCCTTTTGATAACTCCTGTAATCACATGACTCTGACAGAGGAATCAGGCATTGAATTATACTGGTTATTTGTAATTACCAGCTAATAACCTAGTGAGATCAAGGAGCTCAAAAGTGCTACCCATATCTGAGTGTGATGTATTTCCGAAAATAAAGCAAAAATGTCTCCATCAAACACCAGAGTGTTATTACCCATTGGGGAGCACCGCAAGCGCTTGCGAACTTACACTCTGCCCTCCATAGCACACAATATCCGGTTTATCTCTCTGAACTAATGAAAGGCAAAAGTAATACATTTCTGAACATCCCGTGCTTCAGCGCTTCATAGACTCTGCATCACCCTAACTCTGTGTGCTAGTTCTCTGGTGTGTCTTTGTGAAGATAAAGAAAGTAAAAAAAAAAACAATGCATTTTTTAGGAACCATGTCTCATTTCTTATACAGAACCGCCTACACTTGAGATTGCATTCTCCATTCCAGTGCCTCCCCCATGGCTCTCCACACAAATGTATTTGTGATAATGCACATTTGTGTACTGGATATGGAATAGTCTCTCTCCCCCTCTCTTCCTTCTCTCCAGCGGAACAGTGAGTGCTCCCTAGGAGCCAGCTCCTGCTGTTCTTTATTTATTTATGAACAAGGTCCCTCTTCTCAGGGACACTCAATGTAGGGAATCCTGCTTTAATGTTGCACCTTCTATATGTTAGTCACATCAATGTTAGTCACATCTGTTAGGGTGTTTCGTAGACAGGATGATGGCGTAGGCGTATCAGTACCCGTGAAACAACAGCAAAGATAAATACAAATGTTTTTTTCAACCCCCATGTGACGCAACAGTGTCGCTGGCCCTGTAAGGCAATACACATCATCCTCCACATAATTCAAACCAAACATCGATTCAGGCAGAGGGTTATGGTTAAATGACCAGAATCATAATGTAGGATTTTATACTTACTAAATATATTATAGATAGATAGAAAGAAAGATATTTATAAAAAACAACCACAAAGTTGTTAAGTAGCTGGTAAAGTAATGTGCTTGCAATGAAATTATTTGTTTCCAAATGGATCACGGTGAATTTGATGAGAGGATCTGTGGTCAGGAGCTTCACTCTGTGTGAAACATTTCGAATGAGTAATTACAATTTCACCACGAATATGAACATGCATTTA